>JABUQX010112801.1:0-10204 GCA_015478945.1 Trachelipus rathkii | reverse complement strand
ATGTGACCTGAAACTGAGAGGGCAACGATCTCTTTCAAAGCTCATCAATTTTTATTCTTTTATTATTCTTCAGAGAATATATATATATATATATATATATATATATATATATATATATATATATATATATATATATATAATATATATTTATTTTTATATATATATATATATATATATATATATATATATCAAATATATTTTTATTTAATAAATGATAATATATATATCCTTATCTCTATATAGAGAATATATATAAAAATATATATATATAATATATATATATATATTATATATATATATATATATATATATATATATATATATATATATATATATATATATAAATATTAAAGATTAAAGAAAAAAAAACAACACAACACAAAGAAGTGTAAAAAGAAAAAAAATTAAATTAGACTTTAATTGTGAGAGAGAATGCTAAAAGGGGGAGGAGGAAAAGGTGTCCTCTTCAGACGCCAACTGTCTGAAGAGCCCATAAGTTTGTATCGAATGTTTAAAACTTTAAACACTGCCCCCTTATAACATTTTCCCTCACGATTAAAGTGTTAGTATTTTTTTCTCTTTTTTTACCTCGTTCTTTGTGTTTTGTGGTTTTTGGCTTTAATCTAAGTTCGAGTACAGTGAAGGTGGTAGTGGCTCGTGAAAATAGTTTTGATATATATTAATATATATATATATATATATATATATATACATATTTGCTTAATATTTTTTAAAAATAAAATAAAAATATTTATTAATTAAATATTTTTTAAAATTATTTTAATAGATAATAAATATATATATATATATATGATTTATAGCCCTGTTATGTTTTAAGACTCCGTCGTTTGATTTTTTTTTTTCTTTAAACATATTGCTAGTATATGTCCTAAACAATGAATTTTAGTGGTGCTATGGCATGATTCAAAAGTTCGAATATTTTAAATATTAATTTAAAAAATCACATTTATATTCAATAAAATTTTTAAAAAATGAAACTATCTCAAAAAAGTACAACACTGTACAGGAAAAACCAATTTCATATTGAATCAGCGAATAAGCTATATAAAAATGTAAAAAAAAAAAAAAAAAAAAAACATACAAAAAAAAAATCTCAAAAATAAGAACATTAAAAAAAAAACAAATAACATATTTGAAATAAGTATAAAAAGCTTATTACTCAAGAAATGTAAAAAAAAAAAAAAAAAAATAAATAAATAAATAATTAAAACCAAAATTGAAAAACATAATAGTTTCCAGTATATATTTAATCCATATAGAATATACTATATATATATATATATATATATATATATATATATATATATAATATATATATAGAGAGAGAGAGAGAGAGAGAGAGAGTAGCTCACTTGCAGCGATGAAATTACCTCCCATTGGGCTTATGGTGTGTAGGGTTTCCCATGACATTCCAGTGTCTAGTGGTTCGCCTTTCTCTTCTGCGTTTCATATCCACACTCCTCTTCCAGACAACATCTTACACTACCTTATATTCCCATATCATATACACATACTTATACCCACACACCCTCTTCTAAACAACATCTTACAGTCATCCCTATCCCTTGTGTCCTTATGTGTGGGGGAGAAAGAATTGCTCACAGCGTATGTTCTGCGTGTCGTAGAAGGCGACTAAGGGGACGGTGGTAGTTGGGTTGGCTGCCCACTACCACTTATCCCTTTTCTAGGAATGTTAATGCATGCCTCGGGGAAGATCTTGATCTCCGTAAGTGACCTTCTATCTTTCGGCGAAAATGTATGAATCGTATGGGTACATGTAATGTCAGAGGAATAAATGTTGAAGAGAAGAGGAGAGTGGTGATGGATGTATTTAGAAAGGGTAAATTTGATTCTCGCTGTGACTGAAAAACAAAGTGAAAGGAAACTGTGAAAATGAGTGGTGTAGTGTGAAATTTGTATGTGGTTATGTGGAAATGAATGAGAGGAGAGAGAAGGAGCTGCAATTCTGATGAGTGACCTGTGGTGCAGAGCTATGGTAGATTTTGTTTGTGTGAGTACTAGAATTATAGTTGTTAAATTTAAGCTTGAAAAAGTTAAGGTATGTGTGGTTGTGACATATATGATCCATCTCGAGGGTAATGTTGTAAGAGTGCGCGATTTTTCTAGGATAATTCTGAATGATGTCTTGGATGCGGGTGAGATAGGAGTTTCAGATTGATTGTGTTGGGTGACCTAAATGGTTGGATTGGTGATCAAAAAAGGGATGGTATAACAGGCGGCTTTGGGGTGTCGGGGAAAAAATGAGAGTGACAGGAAGGTGATTGATTTCTGTGAAGAGAGAGATATGTGTGTAAGTAATACTTTCTTTTAACCCAAGTATACTAGAGTTGGTAAAGGTAGAGATGGTATTGAAGTGAAAGGTATGATTGATTTTGTTGGTGAAGAAGAAAAGTTGAAGTATGTGTTGGGTGTTAAATCAGTGAGAGGTTTGGAATGGGATTATCGGACCATTATGTTGTTCTATGTAAAGTTAAATTAGGGGGAGTTTGGATGGAGAGGAAGGTGATAAGGAAAAAGTGGGTAGAATTAAGAGTGAGAAGTTAAGTGAACAAGGTTAATAGGATAAGTATTTAAGAGAGCTTGCAAATAAATTAGTTGAATGTGAACAAGATGAAACTGAACAAATCTGGAAGCAAATGAAAAAATCAGTTGTTAGTAGTACAAAAGAAGTATGTGGATGATGCTTAAGTAGGAAGTAAGAATGTTAGCATGAGTTGTGTCAATGAGGAGGTGATGCAAGCGATCAAAAGTTAAAAGGAGGCGTGATTGAATGTACTAAAACCCAATGATGAGGTTTCAAAAGAAAGATGTTTGGAATTATATAAGGAAGAAAAAATGAATACTGAAAGATGCATACGTAGGAGGAAAAAAAAGAGGTAAATGAACAGTTTGGAAGGAGGATGAATGGGGACTTACAAGGGAATAGGAAGCTCTTCTGGAAGGAAGCGCGAAAGGTTAAGAATGAGAATTGATGGAATCTGCTTAGAATAATGAATAGGGATGGTGCTTTTGTTAACTGATGAAAGTGGATGTGAGGAGAGCGTAGAGGGAACACTTCAAATCTGCATAACATTTGCAGTAATGAAGAGGTGATAGTGAATGTGTGTGGGTTAGATGGTGCAAGAAGGAATAGGTATTATTGGGGGATGAGCGTCATTAGCTAAAGAGGAGAGTAATTGGTAGTAGTCAGAAGTGAAGAATGGTAATCTGTGGTATAAGATTAAATACTGGTGAAATTGATCAAGAACGGAAGCGAGGATGGTGATTGAGTGCGAATTGGAAGTTGGGGTGTAACAAAGCTGTTTTATGGAATGAGTTTTGTTTTTAATAGTTTCCGTGCGGACTTTATGAGAGCGAGTAAATTAGTACCCTTATGCCTTATAAAGGGTAAGGGGGCATAAAGAGACTGAAGGAATATATTTGAATTAGTTTATGAGTATAGCGAAGATAAAGCTAGTATGTTTGGTCGAAAGAGTGCGTCGAGTGACTGAAGGGACTGATTGGGGTGAGAAACAAGGTGCGTTTAGAAGTAGTAGAGAATGTGTGAATCAAATCTTTACATTTGAAACAAATGATGAGAAAATGAGGGAGAAAAGAATAAATTGTATTTAAGGTTTTATGGATTTGCCACAGGCGTAATGACTAGAATTAATGGAAGCTCTATGGGCATGTGTTAGTTGATCATATGGTTTGGTGTAGGTTCTGAAAGTATAATCAAAAACATTTATGGCGATACGTGAAGCGTGCTGTATGTAACAATAAATGGAGTCGAAAGTGATTGGTTATTAATAGCGCGTGAAGCCGGAAATGTGATATGTCTCCTTGGCTATTCAATTTGATATATCGTATGGGTTATTAAAGAAATTAGAGGCATGCGGGTGACAGGGAAAGGGTTAAGAATGATGGAGAATGGAAGAGAGACTAGAGAGTGGCCTACCATACTTATATGCGGATGATTGGATTTTGTGTGGCGAATATGAAGAGAGTTTGAGAGCATTGGTAGAGGGATTTGGAGGGGTATGGATTGGAAGAGGAGTTTGAAAGTAAATTGTATGATGGAAGGAGTAGATTATGGTAGTAAGTTGAGAAAAGTCCTCGGGTGAGTGATGGAGGTGAGCAACGAACAAGTGGCTGAGTTTAAATATTCAATACGATATATGTTGGATGAAAGGCGAACGATGATGCAAAGTGTAGTAGGAAAGTTCGTTAATGGTAGGAAGATGGCTGGTGCCATTTTAAATCCTGGTGGATGTAAAGGACTAAGTATTTGAGTGCGTTTTAGATATTTACAGTGTTAATGTATAGCCAGGTAAAACTGATGTTCGGAATAAGAGTATATATCTAAATTACGAATGCGTTCATGATGGAAAATCTTATGGGCGTGTTAGGTGTGAGAAGAATTGATAATGAACGTTTATTACGGAGTTATGTTGCGTGTGAAGAAAGGCGAGTAAATGAGAAAAATGAGTAAGGACATTAAGATGTTCGGGTATGTTAGAAGGATGCGGATTGTTAGTCAGTTGGTTAAGCGGATATATAGTTGGTGAGTGTGCTGGAATCGACTGGCTGGAGGACGAAGAAAAAGTTGATTGATCGTAAAATGAATGTTTGAAGGAGAAAAACGTGAGTTTGGCAGAGGAGAGAAGAAAGGTGCAAATTAGGAGTTAATTGCGTGGTTTTGTGAGTGGGTAGCGTTGTGGCCCACCTGGGCCAAGGGGGATGAAACCCTACATTGACGGGGGATTGCCATAGCTGAGGGTTGCCGTCGCGCGTCCATGAAGCAGTAGGTGGATTTTTTCTGACCGCAAGAGTTCTCACTAAGGTATAAGGCGGCGGTTAAAGCTGCGCTTTCTTTTCACTTTGCGCGTCATATTCTGTCTACTAATTTTCTGTTTCCGACGCATTGTGACGCACCTTACCCCCCCCCCAGTAAATGGGAAAAAAGGTGCGGTGGTGAAATGATATAATATATATATTATATATATATTATATAATATATATATAATATAATATATATATATATATATATATATATATAATATAGGTGTATATATTATATATATATATATATATTAATGGAGAGAGAGTTCCACAGTAAGAGTGGCTGGAAAGGAAGAGCACCACAACGAACAAGCCTGGAGTTCCCAATATCACAAAAGAATCATGAGAAATCAGGGCATCCCTTGTGCTACGAGGGCGAGCACCTATAGTAAAGAGATGGTGCACCAACGTCACGTAGAGGGTCAAGGGAGTTAGAAAGTAGGGACAGTTTATATAATCCTTTAGCCTTAAACTTAACCCTATCAATGGAAGCGCGGTGGAACCGGATCCTGCCTAGATAAGGTGAACAGCACTCCATACAATGGCGGATAAGACCCTTATATACGGTTGGAGTAACTGTACAGAAGAGAAAATTCCCCACCTGAGAGAAAACTCCCAAGCTTCTTTGAGCGTCATCTTAGCAACGTTGTAAAATGTGAGGTTTCCAAGACAGTTTATTGCTTATGTTCTGACCAAGAATGTTTATGTTGTCCACAGGTGAGGCCTGAGAGCCGTCGAAGAAAATAGGAAAGTTGAGATGTGTTTTTGAGAGGGAGATGTGAAGAGGAAGAGGTTGAGTTTTTACAGAGTTGATTGATTCACCAGGTTGAGGTGGCCCCACCGGAAAAATCCAATCCAGATCAGCAAGAATTGAATCCAAGAAGCTCAAAGTCGAGAAGCAACTTCAAGAGCGAAAGAGCGGAATAGATTTGAAATGAATGGAAGAATGGCAGAGTTGCATTATCGCGCCATAAGAATGACAGAGTTTAGATGTGAGGTAGAAGATCGTTGGTAAAAAGTAAGAAAAAAGTTGGAGATACAACAGAACCCTGCGGAACACCATAATTAACAGGAAAATAGGAAGAGGTCGCTCCATCAACAAGTGCCGATATGGAACGATCTGAGAGAAAACTAGATAAAAGTGAGCAAAGGGAAGAAGGAAACTCGAAGGAAGGAATCTTAGAGAGCAGTGACGCATGCCATACCTGGTCAAAGGCTTTGGATATGTCAAGCGCCACCACACATATCTACCGATAGTCCCTAGGGCAGAAGACCATAAATTAATGAGATAGGAAAGAATGTAACAAGTTGACCTCGAACGTAGAAAACCATAATGGTGATCTGAAAGGAGGGAGTGAGATCAGATGATCCAGGAAATGAGAGTTGAGAAGAGTTTCAGAGACTTTAGATAGAATACAAGTGAGAGCTATAGGACGATAATTAGAAGAATCAGAGCGGCTACCATTCTTCAGGATAGGTTGAACATATGCGAGCTTTCAGCACTGGGAGTAAGTGTTAGAATTAAGGCAAAGAGGATAGAATCAAACGAGGACAGGCGCCAGCTCATATGCACACTCCTTCAAAAATAAAAAGGAGGAATGCCGTCCGGTCCACTAACCTTCCTAACGTTCATGGATCTCAGGATCTCATGCACCCTATCATGTGAAATCACATGCAGAACCATGGCATATCTGAGAGGAGTGGAATAGGAAAGGATTGCTAGAATCGTCCAGGGTAGAATTAGATGGAAAAAAAGAAGGCCGAAGAGATTAGTCTTTTCAGAAGGAGTATTAGCTACAGATCCGACAGAACGTATAAGAAGAGGAAAGGTAGATTTACGGAAGTTTTAGAGATGTTTTTGGCAAGGACTCAGAAATTTATATCAGTAGGAGAACCAAGAACTTTTTGGTGAAAACAAGCTTAGCCTGACTAATAATATCCTTACAACGATTCAGAGTTGAACGAAATTAACAAGAGTGATAGAAGAAGGAGAGTGTTTATATTTCCGATAGCATTGTCTTTATCCTGGAGAGTACGAGAACAGTACCATCGAACAACGAATCTTGAGAAGGAAAAGATTTAGTAGTAGATGGAATGTACTTGATCATTCTCTCGGTGATTATGACCCTTACTTTTTCAGCAGTCACCGAAGCGTCCTCCGAGTGAAAACAGGATTCATACCAAAGGCAGTTAGCAAAGAAGCGGCTCAATGCCTTCCAATTAGTTCGACTAAAGTGCCAAAAAGTATATTTAGGGCATGGTGGAGCTTCTGGAGAGAGAGTGTTATAATTAAGTAAGAACTACAAGATTGTGGTCAGAGTTACTGATAGGAGGCAAAATTGAGTATTTGTAGCAAGAAAGAGAAGTGGTGAAGCATAGGTCAAGTTTGTTCAAAAATTGGTTAAAACGATCTAGGATGTGTGTGTAGATTCCTTAATCAGCTGTTCCAGATCGTTGAGAATGCTGAATAATTTGGCCTCCTTCCCTCCTGTATCAGTATGAGAGGAACCTAGCCACTCACTGTGGTATACATTGAAGTTCCCTAAGTAGCGACCTCAGCATTCGGATGAGAAGAAGTAACAGTCTCATGAGAGATAGTAAGATATTTAAAGAGAGCCAGAAAATCTGTTCTATTAGGAGAGCAGCAGCAGACATAGAAGATAATAGTAGTAGAAGGGAGAAAGATCTTCAGCCGTAGAGTATCGTAGTTAGGATATTCAAGGTTTTCTCGACATGTTACAGGAGTATTGATATTTATATAGACACAGACCCCACCATATCTGAGTATCAGACAGAAGTAAGAGGTTAAGTTGACAGTTAGATAGGTGACACTCCACAAATTCGAAGTTAGCGTCTAGGCCACGGCAGACGGTGGCTTAGTCAGTAGTCACCCCACGTCCACTCAATCCAGAAATTCCAACAACCACACACGCGCGCACACACACACACACACATACACAAGCCCATGCTGTCTTACACTCACAAGATGGCTAAAACTAATGTTAAAACGAAAAAACAATTGAACTGATACATAATGAAACAAAACTCAAACTTAGGAAACTTAGTAAAGTTAAAATTAATTGAAAGCTTAACTTTAAATTTCTGCTAAAAAGATGACATACTTGATACTAGGTTTAAGTTCCTAGATGTAAAAATTATAAAGTTTAACTAATTTTTTAATAATTTCAAAATTAATAACAAAAATAGCCTAAATTAATATCTAGAGGATTTTGTATATCTGAAGGAGGTGGCTGTGGAGGTGTTGAGGCGGAGTGGAAGGGGGGGAAAAATGATTTTGTTTAAAGTATAATATTAAAAAGTAATCAACACATTCTTCAAAACCTAAAAACAAACTTTATATTATCCAGTTTAATTAAATGGAATATGAAAGCTAAAACCCTATCATACAACTAACAATGCCTAAAAGATGTTAAAAATAAAACTAAAACTTCTCATCATTGGCAATGAAACATTAAAGCAAAACCTAACCCCCTCAAATATATATATATATATATATAATAAATATATAGTATATTCATATATATATATATCATCTTATATATATATGAAAAAATCTTACTCATAAGACCACTACGGTCCTTCCATTATTGATCCTAATAGTATCGTCATAATCACTATTCCGAGATATTAAGGCTCTCCCTTTCGTCTTACTAAAGTCGGATGCATCTACATAAGAAAATTACTATAGTTACTGCACGTTAATGATGGTGAAATTAATGGAGTAGAGACGAGGATAATTATATAGATGAAACTTAAAAAACCTGACGTATATATATGTATATTTATGTATATTATATTAATATATATATATAAGATATATAGTATTATATTATTATATAGTGCGCCCCTGAATGACTAGTCTACTTTCATGAAAGTAGATTTAGATTAATATATAATATATTATATTATTAATTAAATATTTATTATAATTATAATTGTTTATTAATTATATAATATAATTTATTTAATTATATTATGTTATAATAATTAAATATATATTAAATAATTTATATATAATATTAATTAATTATTATCTTTTAACTAATTATGAAATTTAATTAGAATATTGAAAGCATGGTTAAATTTTAAATATAATATGTTATTCATACATAAAATCCTCTCCTTTGGTTATCTCATCCTACAATACATTCTCTCCAATATATGTAGTTCACTATAATGTACAATATGTATATGATACTATCCTTTATTTTATTAATAGCTAGTTACAATCGATGTGTGTACATTCTTAAAAAGATGAGTGACTGTATTCTTATGAAATTACAATGTCATAGTTATATTGAACGGATTCGGAATTATAAATATGATAAAGTGTATGATGAGAACCAAATTAGCTGCGTGGAGATTTAACTAGTATATAATATAAAAATTATATATATAATATAAATGTAATATATATGATATTATATACCCTATATTATATATATTAATACTATATTAAATATATATATAGTATATATATATCTATTATATTATAATATATATATATATAATATATATACATATAGGATATTTAATTAACTATATATATAATATATATATTCATATCTTGTTTTATTATTTATTAGAGTAATTATATTAGTATATATTTAATCATTACTATATATATATTAATCTATATATTAATTAATACATTAATACTTAGATATATATATTATAATATCATATATATTTATATATATAATATATATATTTAATATATATATATATATATATTATGTTTTACTGACTAGTATAGTAAACTCAAAGCCAACTATAGATCGAAAGGTAGGTTCATAGACGTGGAGGTGATAAAGTTTTAAAGCATAAGTAGATTTGTGTTCAGCTATAACTCATTTCTCTCATACATAAGTAGGAGGATGGACGTTATACTCACAGTGATATAAAATTAGGTTTCAAGAAACAGCTTCTCACAGCTCTAGATACCCTTCACACTAAGCCAAGGTCTTTTAGGTGAGAAAAGGAAAGATTATAAACTATCCCGGCATTAAACTGCGTGAAAGATTGTCACGGTAACCAGATTCTTAAATATATGATATATATATATATAAGTTAATCTATTCGCTGTATTTCTATACCATTAGGATTTTAATGTGATACCTAAGCTATAATGAGCATTTGTTTATATGCATCTAAGCTCAAAGTGGACGATTTCTATACTTAAAAGTTTATAACTAGAGTTGTCAATGGTAACTTGTTTACTATTTTTAACTCAAGTATGAGTAAGCGAGCTAAATTTTACCCAAACTTAGGTAACGGAACCCAATTATCGGAGTCAGAATGATATAAGTGAGTGATCTCA
>JABUQX010112800.1:25000-33288 GCA_015478945.1 Trachelipus rathkii | reverse complement strand
GCTTTAACTTTCTGCTTTACTGCTTTAACTTCTGCTTTACTGCTTTAACTTTCTGCTTTACTGCCTTTAACTTTTGCTTTACTGCTTTAACTTCTGCTTTACTGCTTTTACTCACTGCTTTACTGCTAACTCTCTGCTTTACTGCTTTAAACTCATATGCTTTACTGCTTAAATGACATGCAAACATTATGTTTCTTTATATTTTATTTTTGCTTTATTACTTTTTATTATTTCTATATTTTATTTTGGGTTAAATATTTTACCATTTTAGGAGAGTTTGTTCGAGTTCTGTAAATATTTCTTTCTTTCTCAGAATCTTCACTTGCATGACAATCATGGTAAAAAGTTGTTGAAGAAGGAAGATGGATCTTTTGACATGTTTCTCAAGGAGAAAGATTCTCATGGCAGTAGGAAAGACTATGGGAGGAAGAAAAAGTTTGGTAGAAAAGGGTCTCACGAAGAGATATTTAAAATTTCTAAAGGAAATGGTAGGAAAGGCACTAATGTACATGTGGGTTCTCATTCAAGTCGAGAACCCGTTCAAATAAAAGTGATAGAAAGCAGGAATCTTAACAGCAATTCTGATAATGATATCGAAGAATCTGTACATACTTCGGTATCAACTAGCTTGCCATTAGCTACAGTTCTTCAAGAAGCTGGCTACGGCCATCGACTTTTAGAGCTCCCAAATAAAAATATAACTACTCGGTCAGTCACACTTTCAAGCATTAATGAAATTGATGATTCCCTTCGGCAACTCAAATGTTCCTCTTCAAGGAAAGAGTCTCTAATAGTATATAAAGAGGAACTTCATCCCCCACGGTATTTATGTGTGAACTTCACCCCAAAAAAACACGCACAGATGCTGCTCCTTACCACATTCGCCCTATGAGATAGAAAACTTATAATACCTGAATATGGTGGCTCTAGTTGCAAAGTATTTACCTCTAAAAAAAATTGAAAAAGTTGAAACCATCTGAAAAACGTTTATATATCAGGATGAAAATTCATCCAGTGTGTATGTGAAGTCTGTTTAAATCTTATAAAAGGAAATGTTCTTTAAACAAGCCTCAGAAGGTTAAAGCTACGTCGCTATAGAAACATCATTAAAAAACTTCCCCTCAAACATTAAAATGAAAAATAAAAAGAAGTTACTAAAAAAGAGGAGGAGGAGTATTCCTGCCATTACTTTTCTCCGTTATAGCCCCCTGATATCTAAGTGGTTGTCCCATAATGAAGAAGGTGCTGTACTTCCATATAAATGATATGAGAAAATGAAAGTATAATAAATTACAGCATCTGTAACAGAATTCATTCTCAACTCATCATTCACAACCTCAATTGGTCAGTTATTGCCGCACACTGCGCAAAATCCCCAATCCCCGTTTCATCATTCACAACCCCCATACACGCAGATATTACAGCCCAATGCATTGACATTACAACCTCTTTCACAGCAGCAGCAACAGTTGCACCACCAGAATGCCTTATATTGTGACCGACACATTGTAATCCTTTCAGCAGCCTCTACTCTAGCTTATATGATCCTACCATTCGCGAACATATAACCTAAATATAGAGAAAGAAGTGCCGTACAGATATTAAATCAGACATAACATCATGGAGAAACGTATCTTATACCAGGATGCCATACAAAAATTGATAGCTTAAAGACATGCACCTACATCCGTCCCTACGTATCCCGTTAACTATGATGTAGATATACCTAATGAAGTAAAAACGATGGAAAATGAAGTAAATTAAAAATATCCTAGAGGAAGAGCTTACCAATTAAGGCTCGCAAATCAGGAATTACTTTTATAAATTGTAAAAGACCAATAACTTGAATGAAGCAGGGGAGATCGTAATGTCGATGAAATAGTATAAGGATCGAAATTTCATGTGATTAAGCTGATCTCACGAACTGAAGAAAGGCCTGTAAAAGGATGAATGAATATCAGAACAGAACTCAGACTATTAATTTTCCAATTAATCTAAATACAACGCGATTACGCAACTTTGATAATGTCCCCATGACACCAAGACCTATTCAAGTCCCTCAGTTTACTTCTTACGCTTCAAGATAATTTAAACGTGATTACCAAGGCCGATAAGAAAAACACCTTATAATAGTTCTAGTTGGATTAAATCGTAATATTATTATCATATACTATTTAGTGTAATTTGGTAAATAAATTATATTTTAATCTTTTTCTCTTTCTTTTCCCTTCAGTTTGAGTAACATTTTAGTGACTAAGTATATATATATATTATATATATAATATATATATTAATATATAATATATATAATAAATATATATATATATATTATTTATATAATATATAGTCATATACTATATATAAATATATATATATCACAGCTTAACACGGCCAGTAGACAACATGAGGCAAAGGAGGTAGTTGAAAAGTATTACTTCAATCTGAGGAAGCCAAATAGTTTTGGGGGTTTCAATAGTTTGCTTTAAGGTATCCCAATATTGAGAAAAAAGAGTTAAAAAGCATATTTGGAGGTGAAAGCATTTACTCTTACTAAGCTCTTAAATAAAAGAAATTCCACACGGAAAAACAATAGCCTCAGTCGATAGTGGTGCACGTTAGATTTAATGAATGATTTAAATACAGCTCTTATAATGAGGTTTTCAATATATACTTTTTACCAATTGACGTATTACTCTAGATACTTGTTTGAAAACCAATAAAGATAAAAAGCTACAGTTGCCGATGCTTTACTTAAAATTATAGAGACAGCGGAGAACCACATAAAAATTTGCGACAGATTCGGAATGGAATTCAAGGCGCGAGATTCAGAAGAATGCTCTGGTATGTAATAAACTATACAATACATTTTCCGTAAACAAAGGCAATAGTTGAAAGAGTCCAACCTACTATTAAAGAACGCTTGCATAGGTATTTTACTAAATGAATACTTTTAAATATATGGATATACTGCAAGAGCTTATTCTTATAACAGGTCTTACCATAGAACTATATAGTCAACTCCTTTAGAGATGTCAATAGAACGTATGGCCATAGGGTGAAAAAAAACAAATAAAAGATAAATCAAGAATAAAGGTAAACGATTATGTAAGAGTTCTCGAACAGAAGAAAGGTTTAGAAAAGGATATGAATCCGGTTTGACTACGGAAGTTTTTAAAGTCCACAATATCCAACCATTCAGTCGTGCAATTTGGGGTTAGCGTTTCTTGCACTATTATTTGGCGGCGTATTTAAAAACAGAAATTACATGATAGTTCAATCCTGTAACACCCATGAAATATGAAAAATATTAGCTACAGAGGTAAGAAAAATAAGCAGTTACTTGTGAAGTGGAGGATATTTCCTGCCAATTTTAATACTTCTATAAAAGCAAGTGAAGTTAAGAATCATTAATCAGTTGGCATTAAAATCATGGAGAGTGTAGATCACTTTTAATTAACTCTACCGTCTTCAGCCTCATTGGATTTAATCCTGATAATAAACTCTCGGATTTTACAACTGTGCTAATGAATCCTATACAACTTGAAGGAGAGGCATACGAAGTAGGATTATGTGAAATTATATAAATACGGATATAGGAAATTTGCCTCACAATCTATTCTGGATTGGAGTGGTGTACAGAATGTAGAATGTGTTGAAACTAATTACAAGTGGAAGGTACTCGTTTTCTGAAAAGAACTACAATTTGCAATAAGATGAATACGACCACACCTTGCTACAAAAGATAACTCATTGAAGAAATTTGTCTGCGACGTCTTATTTTAAATCGTTCCTGCTATTTTTAGTCATTTAAACTTCTTTAATATGAGTATTATGTGTAAGGACTTGGTATACAAAACTGAAATGCGTACCTTGAGATAAAGTAATAATATCTTTAAGTTCAAAATAAAGAAAATTAAAGACCGGGACATGTTTTTTTCTCGAACGATCACCATGCACGTAAACATATTTCTAGACTGATTGCTGAGTTGGATATACTCTATGATATCCCTACTATCGTATAGAGGTTATCTATCTGTGGAGATAAGCCGCATGACGCCACATTAAACTAAAAGATGAAGCGATCGAGTACTCATTATACATGTACCCCATCCGAAATGCTCAATCATCCGGTATGGCCTATGGATATACAAATATAATTGATCATCAATATGTAGTAATACTAAACTCCTTTATTAAGACGTAGTATTATTTTCCAAAGAGAGAAAGTTATAACATTTCCCCAACTGTTCATTATCTACCTATTATAGATCAAATTTTGACCTGTACGCGTGAATATAAAAGATGAGAAGAAATCCTTCCTTTACACCCGGGGTATACGTATGTGCGGTGAAAGAGAAAACAGATGACATATTACTCCTCCACCAGTTAAGAGGTGTAGTAAGATATATTTTTCATTCATTAAATACTCTCACAGTGTAAAGATAGTATAAGCAAGACACTCCTGTAATAATGGACGAAGGAAGGGTATTCAGGGGAACAAAATGCAGAGGGGTATTGCTTGGTGATTTTCTTTACCAAAGCTATGAGAATGCAAGCCCTCTACTCAGGAGACGGTGGGATATATAGTAAAAAAGTATAAGAACAGGTTTGCCATATTATTCAAATATTGCTCAGAATAATCTCGTGCAGCATTAAAAAGACTCATAAGCGATGTTTCAGATGTGTTGGATGATGTTAAGCGTTAAATAAGACGTAAAATGTCAGGCTCAAGGAAGAGGTAGGAATTTCCTGAGAAAACTAACGGAAAAAACCTCTAAGAAAAACGTATTGATGTATTTGCTATTAATTACTGATAACTTTTATACGAGCTAGTGTATATAAGTAGGTTTCTGAAAATGTTCATTATACACCCAGAACTCGCACATACAAGATGCATTTCCTTCATCTTCTATCCTGATTGTTGTAGAGTGAATGGATCTCTTCTCAATGAACCCTACACAGAATTAGCGTTAGCGAGTCCAACATTTATCAGTATTAATCCTCTGCATCAATTACCAATACAGATGTTCATCTAGAGTTCAATATCAGCACTTCTATCCAGTTACTAGATCCCTCTATGTGTTTGTATATGTAAAACGAAATTGACAAACCTGATGGTACAATCCTCCAACGCGGTAGTACCCTATAGTATAGACAGAATTCAAATTTCCCTGTATATCAGTTTCACCAGGTTGAAGTCTATCTTGACGGAACTTCACTAGGTGCATCAGCTGCTAATTATCCTTATAGGGAGCTATATAGAACATTTGTTAAATATTCAGACGATGCTAAACACATTCTCATCTCAAATCATGTGGTTTTTACAGTTTCCAAAGATGAAGCTGCACATATAAATAAAGCAGCAAAGTCAAAAATAATACTTATGAATTTTACGGTCGATAAAATGGCGATATCTTCTCTCAAGAAAAAGACTCATTCTACCATCGTAGATACTAGAATCATTTATCACGATCAATCCTAAATTTTGCTCTAAAATAAAAAGAAACCTACTGCTACTTCGTATGTCCTGAACCTTTTTTCAACTGCTGGAGCTGATCTCTATGGTTAGAAAGTGAAATTATCACCACAGCGAAATTTGAATTGAAAATCGCTTTTGAATACTACAGCAAAGTAACCTATTAAGAGAGTGAAACCAAGATATTTAATTTTCACTCAAGGATTATCGAGTATCAATATCCCTAACATTAGTGACGGACAATTTACCACAGAAATTCAATAATAGATTTTTGAACATAAGCCAAGCTCCGGAATTATAAAAAAAGTCACCTATAAATTCACACCTTTCGCCTTAGGGGCATCAGTTTACATGTGTGAATGGACTACCTCACGGACGTGATTATAAAATGTTATACAACGGAGCCTATCTCTCTGTACTCGCCTTTTTACGACTTAATAGCCAACTACTGTATCAATGTAATGATAGTGGGACCAGGTTTAAATTCTGAAGAATGAGAAAGAATAGTAATTCTATATGCGTATGATCTTACTGCAGACCTTTCAGCTTGAAACGCCTATCATTTAAACATTTCTGAGAAAGGGAACCTTGGACTAAATCTGGTCTTTTGTTCATTCTACAATCAACCCATCACTGTACTGTCTTATTTGAGTCACCTCAACTCATTGAAATTGTACAGGATTTACGCAAACGTACGTTTGTTGAATTATTAAGATGATGAAGAGAAATAAAGATCTGTTACTAAAAATGTCCTCCTCTTTTTTAGGTGTTTGCTATTAACGACAATAATTCTCTGTAAGTTTGGAGAAGGGACACCTGCTTCATATTCATACATTGCCTCGTCACATCACCTCACCAGGACATTGGATCGTTTATAGAGCAGAAACCGATACTGTTCACATAATTGATCTTGAACTAAAATTTATATTGAATAATTCATTATTTACCTTTATTTTAAAATATAATAATGTAAGATGTGTAAAAACTATGTCTTACCCTGTTCAGCCCTTATATTCCATTTATTTTGAGTCTATTGTATTTATTTCAATTATATGCTTTTAATAATGTATGTTTTAATAAACTTGAAATATATTAGACTGCTAAAAAAATGTTCAATTTGATTATTATAGTTGTCTTGATTATGTCAATAAATGCTTTAAAATGAAAAAAAAACCGATTTTACTTCCCTAAAACCTCTTATTATATAAAAATATTTTTCATAAAATTTCGTGCAAATTTCGCTTACACGTCAATTTGGCATTTATTCTACTTACCTTTTCCTCAATTCTTTCATTACAAATTAAAAAATAAAAAATATTAAAACAAAAATAAAAATAGATAAGAAAGAACAAAAAGTAATAAAATAAAAATAAAAAATATAAAAAAACATAATGTAATAAATATATGATAAACAGTTAAAGGCAGTTCTTAAGAAAGTAAGCCAGAGAGGTAAAGTAGTAAAGCAGGAGTTAAAGCAGTAAAGCCAGAATTAAAGCAGTAAAGCAGAAGAGCTAAGCAGTAAAGCAGGAAAGTAGTAAAGCAGTAACAGAAAGTTAACAGCAGTAAAACATGAGTAAAGCAGTAAAGCAGAAAGTTAAAAGAGTAAAGCAGAGAGTTAAAGGCAGTAATCAGAAAGTTAAAGCAGTAAACGAGTAAATCAGTAACTAATCCCCCCTAGGTCTTAGGTAACACCATCTATTGTTTTACTGCTATTACTGCTTTAAGGATGTAAGTATGTGTAGCTTAAAGCAGTTAAAGCAGAAAAGTTTAAGCAGTAAAGCAGAAAGTTTAAACAGTAATTAAAGAAATAAAGCAGTAAAGCAGAAATTAAAGCAGTAAACAGAAGTTAAAGCAGTAAAGCAGAAAGTTAAAGCAGTAAAGCAGTAAACAAGGCATACTAATCCCTAGGTGTTAGTCTTTAACTCTTATGTTTTACTGCTTTTACTGCTTAAGGTATGTAAAGTATATGTTTTTATTAAATTTCGTACAATTGTAGTAAAATGAATGACTCTAGTTATTTTGAAAGAAATTCTTTGAATAGTTACATTGATATCATATTTTCGTTCACGCGGGAATTTTGCGGCTGCGGAAAAAAGAAGAAGAAACAAAACAACCTTCGGCGGTTACGCGGAAATTGCGCCTGCGTGCCCACGCGCGGCGGTTACGGGAATATTGCGCCTGCGGCGCACGCGGCGGCGGTTTCGCGGATGGGCTGACCTGCGACACGACTCGAAACGTTTGCGATCACTGTTTCAACTGTGTAACTCTTTAGATATATATCATTCGTGTATAGTTGTTATAAAAATACATCTCGTAGTAGGAAGCATTCTAGCACTTGTAATATACACCATCGAATCCTCAACCTTATTACCTAGTAACACCCAATATTAGGCTATTCTAGCTCAGGAGCTAGAAAAGACTTGAAAAAAGTGCACTCAGTTGGCACTATGCACTCACTTTGCACTATGTGGCACTCATTTGCACTCAATTGGCACTCATTGGCACTCATTGCACTCATTGGCACCTACTTGGCACTCACCTGGCACTCACCTGGCACTCATCTAATTATCATAAACTCCCTAGATACTCTTACGTGATTTGGGAACATCAAACCCATTCCAAGTGAGTGGGTCAAATTTGACCATGTATTAGGCAAGTTAAGACGACAATATCATTGCGTCAAACAGGTAAAGACGTCAAAAAATAGGGCTAAGCCCCTAAAGGAAGCCAAAAATTACCGTGGGCAAAATTGACCATGGAAGACCAAAGGTTGGTAGTGTGTTTGTACTGGGAAAGAAATGTAAGTATAATA
>JABUQX010112800.1:7500-15000 GCA_015478945.1 Trachelipus rathkii | reverse complement strand
AGAAAACTCATACCTTATATTCTGCGTGTCGTAAGAGGAAACTGAGAGGACAGAGGAGGGAGGAAATAGAGCTCTCGAAGCTATGAAACTACCTTCCATTGGGCACTTGATGAGTAGGCTACATCACATGACACTCCATTACCAATGGTTCGCCCCACCTGATCTCAAATCCACACTCGTCTTACGCAGGAGTAGACTCTCCATATCACATATAGATCATAAAACACTACTATTATTATTGACAACACCAGTTTTTTCATATATTCCTGTGTTTGGGGTAAAAATGATTCTCATAGCTTAAATTCTGCTTTTCGTACGTGGCAAATAAAGGGACAGTAATAGTTTGGTTGGCTGCCTACTTTTAGTTATATCTTGCTTGAAATGCTTATGAATATCTCACATATGGTCGTTAACCAACCGTTTGGTTTCATGGAATGTTAAAGGAACAAATGTTGAGTAGAATAGGAGAGAGGTGATGGATGTGTTTACAAAGGTTACATTTGATTTCTATGATGTGATTTAAACAAAAAGGAAAGCAAGTTGTGACGAATAGTTGTGTGAGTGGAAATGTATATGTGCTGGAGTGGTGAGGAATGAGAGGAGAGAGAAGGAGTTGCAATTTTTATGATTGACATGTATCATAGAGCTATGGTGGATTTTGATTGTGTAGGTTCTAGATTTCTAATGGTTAAATTTAAGTTTGAAAAGGCCAAGGTATGTGAGATTGTAACATATGGTCCATCTGAGGGTAAAGTTGAAGAGAGTGTGACTTTCTTGGATAAACTGAATGAGTTTTTTTTTAACTGGGTGAGTAAAAGTTTCTGATTGGCCATGTTGGGCTACTTAAAGTATTGAATAGTGTTCGAAAGAGGATTGGTATAACGGATAACTTTAGTGTTGTGAGGAAAATGAAAATAGTAGGAAGGTGATTGATTTCTGTGAGGAGAGAGGAATGTGTGGAAGAAGAACTTTCTATGAGCACAAGAGTGTTCATAATTACACTAGAGTTGGTGTATTTAGAGAGGGTATCGAGATGAAAGTATGATGGATTTTGTGTTGTGAAGAAGATTTTGAATTCCTGATGGATGTTAAATCAGTGAGGAGTTTAGAGATGGGAGTATCAGGTCACTATGTTGTTTTATAGAAGATTAAGTTACGGCGCATTAATGGAAAGGTCAGTGATAAGGAAGGAAGTGGAAATAATTTAAATTGAGAAGTGAAATGAACAAGGTTGTAAATAAAGTATGTGAAAATGCTTGCAAATAAATTATCTGAATGTTGTCAAGATAAAACTAAACAGTTGAAAGCAAATGAAGGAAGTGGATTTGCAAAAATAGAAAGTAAGAATGTCAATAGTGAGTGTTGGAATGAAGAGGCGATGTAAGCTGTTAAAATTAAAAAAAGAATCATGGTTAAATGTGCTAAAAGCCAATGATGAGGTCTCAAAAGAAAAGTGTATGGAAATATATAAGTAGGAAAAAAGAAGACTAAAAGTTGAATACGTAGGAGGAAAAATAGGAAAATGAAAAGTTTGAAAGAATGATAAATGAGGACTTACATGGGAATCCGATGCCTTTCTGTAAGGAAGCATAAAAGGTTAATAAAGAGATTAAAGGAAAAACTTCATGGAATAATGAATTGGAATGATATATTAGAATGTGACTGGTGAAATGGGTGTGAGGAGAGTGTGGAGGGAACACTTCGAAAATCTGCACAACATCATAACATTGACGGTAGTGAAGAAGTGATAGTGAATGTGTGTGGGTTTCATGGTGTAGGAAGAAATAGATATTATGGGATTGAGATGAGGTAATTAGTAGTAAGGAGGTAATAGGTAGAGGGAAGAAGTTGAAGAATGGTAAATCAGCAGATAAAGATGGAATTACCGATGAAATAATAATCAAGAATGGAGGCGAGATTGCGATTGACTGGATATGGAAGTTGTGCAACGAAGGGTTTATGGAGGGTATAGTTCCGAAGGATTGGAGGAGAGCAGTAACAGTACCGCTATATAAAGGTAAGGGAGATAAAGGTAACTGTAAAAGCTATAGGGGAATCACATTATTGAGCATTGTAGGGAAGGTTAATGCTGGTATTCTGGTTGAAAAAGTGAGTCTAGTGACTTAGGAACTGATTAGAGAAAAAAAAGTGCATTTAGAAGTGGTTAAGGATGTGTAGATCAAATTTTTACATTGAAACAAATGAGTAAGAAAATGAGATAAAAGAAGTGTAAATTGTATTTTGGTTTTATAAAATTGCGACAGGCGCTTGACAAAATTAATAGAAAAACTATGTGGCAGGTCTTGGTGATCCATAGTGTTGGTGGTAGACTTCTCAATGGAGTCAAAAAATGTATCCCGATATTGAAGTCTGTGTAAGAATAAATGGAGTGGGGGATTGATTTAATATTAAAAGTGGAGTGATACAAGGATATGTTATATAATTACTATATGGAGGGAGTGAAGAAGGAATTAAAGGAGTTTCAAGGCATTATATATATGAAGTATAAAAGAGAAAAGATGGTGCACTGCTTATTGTTATCTAATGATTTGGCTTCGTGTGGTGAATATGAAGAAAGTTTGAGAGGATTAGTAGAGGGGTTTGGTATGATGTGTAAAAAGAGGGGTTTGAAAGTAAATGTAGATAAGAGTAAGGTAATGATAGTGGGTGAGGAGATGCGCGTTGTGAAATCATGTGGTATTATGAGCAGTTGGAATAAGTATCTGAATTTAAATATTTAAGTTATATTGTGGATGAAATGGAGACTGATGATGTAGATGTAGCAGGAAAGTTGTGAATGGTATAGGAATGTGACTGGTGCAATTAAATCCTTGGTAAATGTAAAGTGAATAAGCCTAAAGTGCGTTAGGGTTTTGCATAATGATATGTCGTTACCGATGTTAAAGTATATTAGCAAAACTTTAGTGTGGAATAAAAGGTATAAATTTAAGGTTATCTGTTCACATAGATAAACTAGGGGCATGGTAGGTGTGTGAAAAATAGATAAGCTAATAAATAAATGTGTTATGGATTTTGTTGTGTGAAGAAAGGAGTAAATTAGAGAAATAACGAGATTTTATTGAGATGGTTTGGTCATATGGAAAGGATGGATGATAGTCGGTTGGTTAAGCCGATGTATAGTAGTGAATGTGTTGGAAATCGACCGGTTAGAAGATCAAAAAAAAAAAAGGAAAAAAAAGAGTGGATTGAGTCAGGAAAAAACGCGAGTTTATCAGAGGCGAGAAGAAAGGCGCATAATAGGAAGGAATGGAAGGGTTTTGTGAGGGAACGTTTATGGGCCTCGTCCAGGGGATGGACCCCACATTGACGAGATACCACAGTGAGGGCTCTCCGCAGTCTTGTAAAGCCCTATGATGGATTTTTATTTTAGAGCGACGAGCTCTTCTATTTAACCTTTTACTTGCTCACACCTGAGACTAAAAAAAGATATATATATATATATATATATATATATATATATATATATATATATATATATATATATATATATATATATATATATATATATATATATATATATATATATATATTCAAAACATTAAAAATTTTATACACTTTTGACGGCAGCTTATGTAAAACAAAAATAATGACCAAACTTGTAATGAGTTTTGCTTTGAGATTTCCTTGAATCCTTATTTTAGAGTTTGAATTACCCTAGAAGACAATTTAAAGATTCTTTCAAAGCTACCTTCTGAAATTTCATTAAATCTTAAAAAAGAATTTTCCTTTTATAGTGTCTATTAATTAAAGATTGTTGTTTTTAGAAATTACAAAGTTCAAAACAGATTTAAGATTTGTCAACGTTTTATTACATGAGGTAATATATATATATATATATATAGCATATCATGCATCTATTTTTGGGACAAATACATATATATATATATATATAGCAGCAAGAATATATATATATATATATTTATATATATATATATATATATAGAGATATATGTTATATATATATATATATATATATATATATATATATATATATTAGTGTTGGCCGAGCACCGAATTTTCTTTTCTGCGCACCGCACCGCTCCGCACCGAGAGGTCGTGCACCAGCACCGCACACCGCACCGTACTGCACCGCACCGCACCACGTCATCCTACCACACCGCACCACACCACAAAGCACGGCACCGCACCGCACCGCACCGCACCGCACCGCACAGCACCGCACCGCACCGCACTGCACCGCACCGCACCGCACCGCACCGCACCGCACCGCACCGCACCGCACCGCACCGCACCGCACCGCACCGCACCGCCATATATATATATATATACAGCAATATATATATATATATATATATATATATATATATATATATATATATATATATATATAATGAGAGGGAAATAGCTCTCCTGAAGCGATGAAATTACCCACCATTTTGCATATATGAAGTCTTAGAATTTACCTCTTTTCACTCCAATGTCCAATGCTTCTCCCCTTTTGCGCTCATATCCATATTCTTCTTACATTGGAGTAAGCTCAACCTTATCATACGCCATAAAATACAATTACATACAACATTTACCTCTTGAAAAGAAAATTAAAAATGGTATAAAATGACAGCTACGAGATTAGACCAGGACAAGCCTATAGGGGTGGCTTCTAAAAATAACCCTTTATCCACCCTACCCTCATCACCATTAAAGGCCATCGACGGCCTCCGGGGATGAATTTGGTGCCGTCACGGAATTGCCTGCCTGTTTTGATATACGGTCTAACTTCTTCATAAATTTCTGCATCCTTCTCCGTTTTAAATCCAATTTTCATTTTTTTGAACATCACCTCCTCCTCCTCATCTAAACCACATTTCTCATTCTTAACCGAAGCTTAGGTTTTTGAGCGTTCTTACTTCAAGCTCTACTCTGCTGACTCTTATTATTTCTTCCCTCAATTTTCATCCAAAGGGAATTGTGCCAAGGTGTGCAATAATGTTGTTTCTTCCCGTGTCTTTGATTTGGAATTTTCCGATTGACTCAAGCTAACCTGCGATAATGAATTGACACATTCTCTCTCCCTTCCTCACATTTCTCTGAAATCATCATTCTTGGTGATTTCAACGTTCACCAGGGCCAATTGCTCTCCTCTAATTCTCAAGATAAAGTTGATGAGCTTGCTACCAATTTACTATCCAGAATTACTTCGATCAGTTAATGCAGTTCCCTACTCGTATCTCTGATCGTCTTTGAGATGAACCCAACATTTTAGACCTTTTCCTATTGTCTAATCCTTCTCCTTATTCGGTTAAATTCTTTCCTCCTCTGGGCTCCTCCGATCACTTTCATATCTCTGTTTTCTGTTATATCTCTTACAGTCTTCCGCAGAAAAAACCTCAGCCTACGGCGATAAAGCGTTTTTGGAACATCGGTGCTGCTAACAGATCTGACTTGCGGTCGTACTTCCTTGATTTCCCATGGAATGACTACAGCTTCTGTGGAAAGGGTCCCTCGGAGCGTGCAAAGCGCGTGCTAATTCTCTCAGGCATAGAGGTTCGCACCCCATCAACTTTACCTTCAACTAAACCTAGATAACATTGGTTTAGCTTTGCTTGTTCTCGTGCTATCTGTCATAGGGATGCTGCCTTTAGGAATTACTGTCATCTTCAAATCCCAGAAACACTTTCAACTTATATTTCATCCCAAAATCGTAAAAAATCCATTCTCCATGACACTAAAAAATTCTTTTCTCATTAAAAAAGTGCAATAACCTTACTGGCTCCTCTTCCTCATGCCCTTTCTGACATTTTTCAAAAAATGGCAACTCTTTACTTTGCTTTTACCTCTTCTTTATTATTTTCTGACAGCATAACTGCCGTTTAATCTTCCACTAAAGCTGAACTCTTTGCTGAAACCTTTGCTTCTAATTCCACCTTAGACGATTTCAGTGTTATTCTTTTTTCTCCACCTCCCTCCAACATATTTATGCTAATATTGTAATTTCTCAAAAGGTGTTATTTTGCTTTTTCAGAGCTTAACACTAAGAAGGTGTACGGTTCTGATGGTATTCCTCCTGTAGTTTTCAAAGCTTGTGCTTTCCAGCTTGCATTCTGCCTTGTTAAATTATTCTGACTCTGTCTTTCTACTTTGGCCTTCCCTTCTTGCTGGAAAGGTGCTCCTACACCAAAAAAGGGAACTAATCTCAACCCTCCAACTATCGACAAATCTCTGTAACATCTGTTCTTTCTATAATTTTCGAATCTATATTAGCAGGAAGATTGAAAACACCCAATTCTTCTATTTATCTCTGGATCGCCAGTACAACGCGTTCTTAAGTAGCGCTCTGCAGGCGATCTTCTTTCTAGTCATTCATGGTGTGATTGTCTTTCCCTTTTCTCGGACTATTTGTCCTCTAATCTTCTGATTTTTTTTAATTAATGAGTGGTGTTACTTCAAAGTTCTGTTTTTATCCCTAGTGCTCTTCTTACTTTTCATAAAAGACCTCTTTTTATTGCTTCATCATATTCATTTTTGCGCCGACGACTTCACCCTTCATTACTTCCCTCATTTCGAAAAACGTCATTTTCAACAATAATTAGCTCATGCCAGGAGGACATCCTTTTATCAACTAGCATATCTAATCTTTCGAATTTCTTGGCATTGAGAACAAGGTTGTTTTCAATTACTCTAAAACTCAGTTCTCCATCTTTCCACTCCACATAATCTTTCACACAGCTATAACATCTTTGGAAAACACATAACTCAAACCTTCGTCTGTCTTTAATATTCTTGGTGTTTATTTTTCTCGTGACCTTAATTGGAAGGTTCATATTACTTCTCTTTCTAAACAAGCTTCTAAAAGGTTGGGTGTTCTGAGGCGCATTCAGAATTTCTTCACGCCACCTCAGTTGTTTGATCTTTATAGGGGTGTCGTTTGCCCCTGTATAGAGTATCCCTCATGCATCTGGAGTGATTCCACTCATACTGCCCCTTGAGTTTCAAGAACCATAGATGGGATACCGTTCAACTGCACGCTTTCTTAGTATTACGCTAGTTCAGAAAGAGCAGAAATGAAACCTTAAGAAGGAGATGGAGAAGGAGGAATAGCTCCGGAATTATCTAAAGTGGAATTGGAGGCAAAGGTTAAGCTTTATCAGAAGATAAAGACATCTTTAGCATATATATATATATATATATATATATATATATATATATATATATATATATATATAATATATATATATATATATATATATATATATATATATATATATATATATATATATATATATATATATAAAGAAAGAGTAAATATATATATATATATATATATATATATATATATATATATATATATATATATATATATATATATATATTATATATATATATATATATATATATATATATATATATATATTAGATATTCGCATGTTTTTAAATGTTCGCATTGATTTTCGCATTCGCAAATATTAAAAATAAATTTGCATTCGCATTCAGAAAAATGTTCTGGTGAGATTTGTTAGA
>JABUQX010112800.1:0-2500 GCA_015478945.1 Trachelipus rathkii | reverse complement strand
AAAGCCTCGCAGCCTAAACAGAACTCCCAGTTTCTTTGAGGCCGCCCTAGCAACCGTTGTGATGTGAGGTTTCCAAGACATTTTATGTTATGGCCAAGGATGTTTATATTGTCAACAGGAGAGACGAGAGAACGGTCGAAAGAGATAGGAAAGTTAGAATGTGTCTTAGAGAGGGAGATTTGTATAAGTTGGGTTTTTAAAAAATTGAATTTTCACACGGTTGAGACGACCCCACCCGGAAATTCTATCCAGGTCAGCGAGAATAGAATCGGACAGATTAAGACGAGAGGCAATTGTAGAAATAAAAGAGAGAGCAGAATTGAAATGAGTTGGAGAATGAAGGGTCGATTCATCGGCATACGAGTGGATAGAGTTAGATGTGTAGGTGAGAAGATCATTAATGAAAAGTAGGAATAAATTGGAGATAAGACAGAACCCTAAGGAACACCACTATTGAAAGAAAAAGAAGAAGATGTCGCCCCATGAACAACAGCCGATATTGAGCGATTTGAAAGAAAACTAGACATAAGTAAGCAAAGAGAAGGAGGAAACCCAAAGGAGGGGAGCTTGGAGAGCAGTGATGCGTGCCATACCCGGTCAAATGCCTTGGATATGTCAAGCGCTACCACACAAGTCTCCCCGTATTTCCTGAGGGCGGAAACCATAAACAGTTAGAAGTAGACTCCTCGGAGTCGAAAGTCGTAATTGGCGACTGGAAAGAAGTGAATGAGACTCAAGATGATCTAAGAAACAGAGTTGAGTAGGGTTTTTCAAAGATCTTAGATAGAATACAAGTGAGAGCTAGGGCGATAGTTAGAAGGAACAGAGCGGCTTCCTTTTTTTCGGAACAGGTTGGGACATGTGCAAGCTTCCAACACTGAGGGAGTATTAGTATTGAGACATATAGAATATAGTTGAACGAGGTGAGCGGGGTCAGCACATATATATATATATATATATATATATATATATATATATATATATACATATTGTTATTGGTTGCTGTTATTATATATAGCAGTTGAAGAAGAAGATATTGTTATTACATATATGTATGTATATAAACATACATATATATTATTATTATTATATATATATATATATATATACATATATACAGTATATATCATATTATTACATATTATTATTATTATTATATTATATATATATATATATTATTGTTATATAGGCATATATATATATATTATTATATTATTTACATTATATATAATATATTAAATTACTATAATAATTATAAATACAACATATATCAAATTATATTAACATATATTATTATTATATATACATATTATTATTTATTATTATTATTACATACATATACATATATATATATATATATATATATATATATATATATATATATATATTAAATAAGTTTTTTTTTCTATCCTGTTTTTTTTTTCTAACGTTTTCTGTAGTTCGATTCCAGGATTACTTTAATATTTAAAATCAATCTAAATTCACAGATGTCGTCTCCGCCATCCGATATGGGCATGAACTGCCGCCATTTTTAATGGGTTAAAAGCGTTTTTTAATAGCGGTTATTCTTATCTTTTTTTCCATTAGGTAATGGTTTCATTTGTTTGACCAACTTTCGCAAAAAATAAGAGAATTTTAACGTAACATCAATGAAATTTGCAAAAATAGATCGTTTCTATAATGTGTTAACTCGTGCTGAGCACGAGTAGCAGAGCATGAGTGTAGGAGTCGCCTCTGATATATATGTAGAGAAGATAGCAGTATATATATGTTGTTGTTATACATATATTATTAAGCACATATATATATATATATATATATATATATATATATATATATATATATATATATATATATATATATATATATATATATATATATATATATATATATATATTTAATACAACTTATTCTTCTAGAAAATCAATTATTTTCTAAAAATTTCTTTCTAAAATATTTATTTAATTGAATTAATTAAATGTATTCCTTTTTTATAATTAAAATTATTAATTAATTGAAATTATATTTAATTTTCATCCTAAGTTTTAAGACTTTCAGTGTTTTTGAATTTACATTTCTAATTTTAGCTAACCCCGGCCCCGGCCCCGGCCCCGGCCCCGGCCCCGGCCCCGGCCCCGGCAAAATTCCCGCCCCGGTCGGTCCCTAGCTTAAATATTTTCTAGCAAGGACACCCAAATGCTGAAATGTACCTTTATTCGATGACCACCATTGTAAAGGACTTTCTGAATTTTTAATAAGTTTCATATTTTTATATTGGCTGATTTCTACTTATATAACATCTTCAATTTTTCAATATATGTGTCTTTCTCCTTAGGAATGAGGTTTCTTTGCTGTTTTTAAAGTCTTTTTCTCTTTTAATTTCGAAAAACAGCTTTCAAAACTGAAGCTAAAACTATTGAAGCGGCGCAATGAACGCGAAAGCGTTTCACGATAAATGCAAAACGGTTAAACACCCAAATTGATGAACGAAGCACACCAG
>JABUQX010112799.1:15000-29077 GCA_015478945.1 Trachelipus rathkii | reverse complement strand
TTTCGTTAGATACTTACATATATAGTATATATACATATATATATCATATATATATATAACTATATTAATATTATATAATATATATTATAATAATGATATATGGTAATAATAATATTTATAGTTATAATAATATATATATATTTATAATATAATTATATATATATATATATATATAAAATATAATATATATATTATTATATATATATGAGTAATATGACATTACTAATAATATAAAAATAATAGAATATAATAATATAATGAATAATAGATATATAATATAATATAATAATCAATAATAAATATGAATAATTATAATAATGAGTAATAATAATAATAATAATATAATAATATACTAATATAATAAAGAATAATTATAATAATAAATAATAATAATAATAATGATAATAACTAATATAATAAAATAAAATAATAATGAATATTACAAATAATAATAATAATAATAATACTATTATAATATATAATTAATAATTAATAATAATAATTAATATAATATATCATAAATTTAATTAATAATTAATCCAAATTAGATATTAATCTTATGGAAAAATTAATTTAAAGGTTTTACTATATTCTGAAGAGGTAAATCTACCTATAATCATATTTAGATGTCACTGCCCTAAAATGGGACTGATGGAGAGGAAGCGCCATAGTTTCCTTCTATCCTCCATAATTATACATATTATTAATAATAAATAATAATAATAATTAAATAATCATGAATAATGAATGATAATAATTAAAATAAAAATAGTAATATTCTGATGATAAGAAAATGAGATATGAATATATATCATTAAAATAAAACCTTAATAATTAAAATAATTAATAATAATAATAAAATAATTCAATAATAGAATAATAAATAATAATTAATAGATAATAAAATAATAATATTGCAAATAGTAATAACTATTTCCCCTATTACTTGAACGATACCCATACCCAATTACACGATAAAAAGGAGGAGAGCTCTTTGCGCTTATTCCCAAAAAAGGTTCGATCCCATCAAGAATCTCGTTGTCGCCCAGCTTAAAAAGGTTCTAAAACTGCGGATTTTAAACGTTATCTGCTTAGCGGACTCTGTCTACCTTCAAACGCTTGGGAACCTTAAATATAATATTTAAATAATGAATAATGAATATATAATAATAATAATTTACTAATAATAATATTAATGAATAATATAATGAATAAATAATATTAATTAAAATGAATAATATAAATAATGAATAATAAATAATAATAATAATAATAATATAATAATAATAATAAAATAAATAAGTAATAATTTCAATAATAATTACAAAATAATAATAACTAGATAATAATATTAGATAATTAATAATAATAATAATAATTAATAACTGAACATATTAAAAATCAATGAAATAATGGATAAAATATAATAATAATCTAATAAAATATATTAATAATAATAATATAATAATAATAATAATGAATAATAACTAATAATAATAATAAATTAGATAATTATAATAATAATAATAATATGAATAATAAATAATGAATAATATAATATAATAATAATAATTAAAAAATCTATATATTCAACTTTAGTACTGTCTGTACTGTAGGACTGAACTAATTGATAAAGACTGCATTATAATGAATTAGATAGCAATTATCTATTATTATTATAATAATTATAAATAATAAAAATAAATAGTGATTATTTGAATTATTATTATTCATTATTAATATTATATTTATCTATTTTATTATTTTATGATTTTTATTCATCATTATATAATTATTATTATTTAATAATAAATAATAATACAGAATAATAATAATAATAATACATAATAATAATCAATGAGGTGGAGTTGAAACTAATATTAGCTCAATAATGAATAATAATGAGCAGGAAAAAGAATAGAAGAACATCTCCAAAATATATTTTCCAAGTTGCCGCAAATTTGCAACTGCAATTGTTTATAAACCACCTATTTAAATTATTATGTATTAATATATAATATTAATTTATTATTAATAATATTACGAGTTGGAATGTTTTCATTTTCTTCTTCTCTCTTCTCTCCTTCTCTCTCTCTCCTCTCTCCTCTCTCTCTTCTCTCACTCTATCTCTCTCTCTCTCTCTCCTCTGCTCATTCTTAAATAATTTCTTTCAGTTTCTTGAACATGGGGGGAATTAATATGTCAACAGAGATGTATTCTGTCCGGAGAGTAAAATTGACCCCATTCAAAAATCTTTGCATGTGACATGAAATGGAACGGGCATAACAAGCCTGGTTTTGAACCCTTGCTCAACACATATATATATAGTTATTATATGAATTATTATATATATATATATAGTATGATATATATATATATATATTTATATATATATAATATTGATATATAGTACTTTATATATATAATAATATAATAAATATATATTATATATATATATATATAGTATAATATATATATATATTATATATAATATATCTATATACTATATATATATCTAGTATATATATTTTTTAATATATATCATATATATATTAAATATATATAATATATACTATATATAAATAGATAGTATATATATTATATTATATATGATATATATAGTATATTATCATATATTAACGTAAGGCCCCCTCTCTTAAATACTTGTAAAAAATAATTTTAAAATAAAAAAAAACAATTATCGATTGAAAAAAATTGAAAAGTGGGGGTTTAAAAAAAAACCTTAACTTGAATTTAGGTTTTAATACTAATTAAATGTATTGGTTAATTGAAACTTTTATAATTATTCTAAATTACTCTATTTGAAAATTGACACTTTAAAACTATTTTAATTTATTTGATCTTTAACACAAAACATTTTTATTGATGAGTTCAATTTTTTATTGTTATTTTATTTAACATTTGTGTTCATTTTCCTATTATAGAATGTGTAATATAATCAATTTAATTTTATTGGAACATATATATATATATAATATGATATATATTACTATACATATTATATCATATATATATATATTATACTATATATTATATATTATATATATATATTATATAGTCTATAATATATATAATATATATGATCAGGGCGGTCTTTAAGGGTTTTGTCTAGAGATGCGCCGCTTTACCCAAACAAAATGGACTCTGAACAAGCTAAACTGATGATGCATTATATTTCTTTCTAATATTTTTTTTTGAATTTTGAAATCTAATTTATCTATTTTATCTATGGAATAACAAACAAGGATGCAATGATGACAAGATATCATTCAAAGTTTAGCTATAAGGTCTTAGTGCATGCGCGTGGCAAAATGTATTTTTTGTTTTGATAGGCAGATTAGAGGGTGTGAAAGCATATTTCACGTTTAGGCTGTTTTCCATTTATTCCCTGGTGCCATTTTGCAGATTAAATGTTTTATAATAAATAGATTGTAATAATGATCGAACATGAGTAATTCCAATTAATTTACAAAGCAATTTAATAAAATAAAAGAATTAATAAAGAAATTAATAAAAACAATAAGCGCGGAAAATTACTGAAACACAGGGGGTTTAAGTTTAGTAAATAAATTCAATTCAATGTTGTAACGCTGTTAAAGAAAATTTATATAACATTCAATAAGCTTAAAACTAAGAAATATGACATTAACAGTTATACATAATTATATTATACACTTAAATATTATATATATATATAATATATATACGTATAAATATATAGTATAGTATATACTATATATATAATAGTATATATATATATATATAATTATATGTAGTATATATATATATAATAGTATATGATATATATATATATATATATATATTATATGATATATATATATATATTATATACTATATATATGAATATAATATATATTATATAATGATAATAATATATATTTTACTAGTATTTACAGTAGAACCCTCCCTACGAGGGGGAGACTTTTCAGACTTCTTAGTATTTTAGTATTTGGTTCGCGAATATTCGTTAGTAGGAAGAAAAATATATATTATATTTAAATTCTTAAGTCTCATCTTAAATGTACTTGTAAACAATTATTGGAAAGAGTAATAGGTTTCTATGATATTAATATATTATAATTTATATATATATATATATATATATATATTATATATACATATTATATATATACTATATTATATATATTATATATAATATATTATAATATATTACATTATAATACAATGTCTGTTACTAAATTATATATATATATAATATATATAATATATATATATATATATAATATATATATATATATATATATATCTATATATATATAGATATAATATATATAGTATATATATATCAGATAGTGGCCGTGTACGATCTTACATCGGCAAACTACATAGCTCAAGCGAGTCTACTGTTCCTTATACAGTTTACGGCGGGATTATCGGAAGAGAGAAGTTTCAAAACCACACGAAAATGATTACTATGGACATACAATATGTATATGGTTATACTTATGTATGCACATGTATGTTATATATGTGTATATTTTAAAACCTTTATAACTGTAAATTACTTCATATGCTTTTATAATACTATATGCATCACATATAAAAAAGAATACATAAATATATTATAGTATATATATTAATACATAATATAATTTAATATAGTATAGTATATTATATAGATATATATTATATATAATATATAGTATACTATATATATATATCATTTATATATACTATTATATATTATATCATTATTAAGAAAAATTAAAAAGGCGATATAGATTACTGTAGTGTGGAACGAAAAAAACCGCGATGACTTGAAGCCAGCAAAAAGATTCTGTATAAGAGACCGAGGGCAGAGATATCGAAAACGCCTGGATAAGGCGATACCGGTGTCCTTTTCATGAGCTGTCCACGGAATCTGATGAGAACTCAGTAGCGGTACTGAAGAGCGTGCAACTCAGTACGATGAGAGACTCCCTGTGTTTCGAATATTCTCATTCTGATGTGTAGATGATAGAAAAATCAATTGGAAAGCTTAACCTGTATATCCAGTTAGGTAAAGACCCCGGAGCTTAACTCTCGAAAAAAAACCATAATTCTCAGATTAAGACTTCATTTACTTTAATTTTGTTTAATAAATATTTCCTTAAACAGTACAATACTGTTACAAACTTAATAATTTTTTCTTTTTTTAACAACTCAGTCATTGAAACTTTAGTATTAAATATTTAAAATAGTTTATTATAATATATTTTTCACTTTTGTCTTTGGCTTCTGACTTCGAAAGCGTTAGTAAACTAGGTTATTAATTTGAAAATTTTTTATTTTTTAACTTTTTAATTTTTAATTTTTTTTTAATTTTTGATTTATTGTAGATTTTTGAATAGATGCTGATGATTGTGTCCCAGGAAGAGCCACGTATAAACGTGTCAAAATAAGCATGACATTGTCGTGGTGTTTCGTCTTCCTTTTCTTATATATATATATATTTATATAGTTATATATTAATATATATATATATATAGTATATAATATTATATATATATAATATATATATATATATATTATATTATATATTTATATATATATAGTATATATATATACAGTACCAAAATACAAAAGGAAAAGATTTTAGTTGTTTTATGATAAGAAAAGCTTATATTATTCTGTTCTTTTTAATGGCAAAATGATTGTAAACTTCTCCCGTTATATATAGTGTGCTGATGAACAGTCATTATAGCAAGATCTGTTAGTCTTTCCTAACTTTTTACAAAATAAAGAAAAACTTGAACCTTACCCTTTCAGAGTTGAGAAATATCTTTTTGAGTTACGTTGGGAGTTTAGTTAGAGCTTTAAACTTAACTATTAGTTCTGACTTGTTATAGATCAGTGGATTCCCAAAGTGCTCTATATCGGGACCCCAAGGAGTCTTACAACACCTGCAAAGGTCCATGAAAGCTACCAAAAAAATTGGGGGTTCATGAGATGTAAATGGGGGGTCAACGATAGTGGAACTCATATTTAAAGCACAATATATTAATTAAATTAAATAGTAATACTTCATAAAATTTGTGTAAGTTGTACCATTCGGCTCTTTGAACGTGTAAAACTTGCATCATAATTAGGTATACATCATCATCATGTTAATTGCATACGCGCAGTTAGAAATTCTTGTCCATTTCTGTGTATGCAAGCTTCGCGGAAGACAGCGCAGCAAGACTCGTACCTTGCACCGACTTGTTCAATTCGTCAGTCAATAAATAGAAATGTGAGAGACAAATATGTTCATTTGTTTGCCTGAATCTTCAAAAGGAGAAGTGTAAGAAAATTTTTTTTTCAAAATATTATACTGGTAGTCTAGGGCATTTACAAATTAAAGGTGAATCAAAAGTTAAAGTGAATTCAATGTCATTTTGTGTTGGGAGCGCGCGGATAAAAATAAGTACATTATTTTTTTTTTTATAAAATTCTGGTCATTAAAGGTTTAATTTAGCAAAGAAAGATAAATTACGCGATCATGACTCGAGTTTTTTTTATGTTTTGGGATGGCTTGATGTTTTGATGTTAGCCATAAGCAGAGGTTTTATTTATAATTAGGGATTGAAATCGTGAAACGTGAGAGCAAAAGTGAGGGGACAGAGGGATATTTGGCATTAGTCATGTTTATAACTGCATAAATATATTAGTATATATATATATATATACTATTATATATATATAATATATATTGATATATTAATTATATATTTATTGATCGAATAATCATTATATATATTATATATTATATATATATATATATATATAATGTTATATAGTATATGATGATTATATATATATATAATATGAAATATATAAGTTTTAGCAAAAAATCATCTATTCAAGGGTAAGCAGGGGGTCTTACCCCCCAAAACCGAATAAAACATGGAAGTGGTCTACAGACAAAAAAAGTTTGGGGACCTGCTGGTTATTAGATTTCTTTATAATTAAACAAAAGTTCATAAAATTTCTAATAGATATCGATGGAAATCTTTATTCCAAGATTGCAAAAATGTGGATCTGTGCGTTAAACGAATTTCTTCTTAAATGGTCTTGAAAAAAATCAATCAAGGAAAAGGGAATTGGGAAAATTGCTTTATTTTTCGTATTTTCGTATTAAAACATAAAATTCATTAACAGAAAGTTCTATTGCAACTTCCACAATTTTTTGAAAAAATTTCAAACATAGTGTCAATGAATATTCTTTTTCAAAACAGCATCTGTTTTCCAAGTATGATTATTTGGCAGGTTGTAGTCCACTAATTGATGGAGACTGGTAAATGTAGTTTGTCATTATGGAAGAGTGAAGGAAGGAACAAAAGTTTGAAATGCCATAGATGAACATAACCATAATTCGCTCCCGAATTAAACAACTTCTAAAGATTTGAGGATTTTGAAGAAATTCAATATCTTAATCTAATCTCAAGAATACATCTTAAAGCAGTCAACAATGCTTAAAAACTTCTTCAAATGTTATCAATGCCTCTTCGTAACTTTCGAACACACTTCGCTTTCGCATATTCGTAATAGTTTGTTCCAATTTATCGTCGCCGGAAAATCTTTCCTATTTTTTCACCATTCAAATATTTTCCGTCTTGGTAAAACTAAAATGGATTTGCATGTCTGTCTTTTCACCTTGCCCAATAAAAGTCTTCTATATGTGTTGTACTCCATATGAACGTCAATACAAATGAACGTACAATGCAACTGGATATGTTCGACAGCTTGAACACTTCTACCTAAAACTTTTCTACATTGCTGCTGCACCATCATGTCTTTGTCCAATAAGAAAATCAAAATTTATTTCAACATTCTTAGTATTTCCTTCACTAAAGATTCCCCCTTTGTGTTTTCAACCGTCACTAAACCTGAGAGAACTTGTTCAAATTGAACCTAACAACCATTTTTCCCATGCAATCCTATTGTAAATAATAATCTTAATTTGCTTTGATTATTATGTTTTCATTATTCTTAAAAATTTAAACTAAGAGACTCAAACCATAAAATAATTTTAATAGTTAATATAATTTCGGGGGTTCAGGTCCCTAAACTCTCCCCTGGCTAGCTGCCTTATATATATATATAATATATATAATATATATATATAGTATATATATATTTACTATATATATATATATATTAATATATATATTATATATATATATATATATATATATATAGTATATATATATACATATATGCAATTAAATTAAACAAATAGCCTTAGATTTATTTTAGCTCAGATTTATCCAACCATAAAAAACAACAAAGTAATAAAGTAAATTTCTTTTATTTATTTTATTATATTTAATATTTAATTTTGAATTTATTTGATACACTTTGATTAATTTATTTCTTTTCTTTTTTAGTTAGTTTCTGTATAGTTTTTATTTTTGTTAATTTATTTTAATATATTATATATTGATTTCATTTATTATAAAACTTCTTCTAAAATATTCGAAGGTTTTCAAGTTAAATTCAAGATTTTAAAAGTATCCATTTATATTTAATACAATTATAATAATAATATTATTATTTCATTTTATTATATAGATGAATAATTAATTAATAATAAATAATAATAATAATAATAATAATCAATAATAGATAATTAATAAGTAATAATAATTAATAAATATAATAAATAAAATAATAATAATAATAATAATAATAATAATAAATGAGGTAATATTTAAAATAGTAAAACTGAACCAAATAATATACAGATAAGAATAATTTCAAGTATACTTTTTTAATCTTGTGTAATTTCTTATCTTGATAATCAAGATACATTCCTTCAAGTCCTAAGGGAACTGACCGCTCAGTTCTCAAAGGAACGTTTTTCTGATATTAATTTTAATGAGTAGTACTTGAAGCAAGAAGATATGTATGCATGTTATTCTCACGATATTAGCTAGTTGCTATTTAGTTATTTGGAATTTGATTTTTATTTTTTATTAATATATAGTATTGAAATAGTCGTGCCAAGTATTTCTTCAAGATTCCCGCTTAGTATCTTTGGGTTTGTATGAGGGGGGAATTGCCTCAAAATTTTCGTCAGTAGATCAAATCATCAAGTTAGGTGTAGTTTGAGCACCTCTGTTATATTATGATTATTGTATCAATTGAGGTAAAAAAAATATGAATAAATTTACTTTTCTTACACTGACAATAATAACTCTTATAGACTCAACCTATCAATTATCTTATGTAATAACTCATTAAATAAAACATAATTTAAAATTATAATACTTAATCTATAATAATTATATATATATAATATAAGAAATATATAATAGTTATATTTGAGAGAAGCAAAGGAAAACATTATTATTAAAAACAATACTCTTAACTAATGCGTGATTATTAATTTGTGCTTCTTCTATTAGCACAAAATATCTGAGGTTACTTGTAATACTATTGAGAATCTCACATGTCTCTTACTATTGACGTTCTTACCCTTAGTTTAAAGGGGCTAAACTTATAATATTTTCGGAGCACGATTTGAAACCTGCGTTAATGATGTCCACATGTCAATAAGTGACCTCATGTTTCTCTATAGAGCCTACCCATAATTCATGACACCTCCTCCTCTATGAAGTATCTTCACTAAACATGAGTGACTTAGTCTGTTCGTTATCACACAGATTTCAATCATCTCCTCTCTACTCCTCTCTCTCTGCTACTCTCCTTTTCTACTCACTAAATCTCTCTTCATACTCCCCAGCGTCTCTCGTCCTCTCCTTCATACTTTCTCTCTCTCTCTTCTCTCTCTTGTCGTCCATCTGCTCAAATCTGCATCAGTATCTCTTCTACTCCTCTACTACTGTAGTTAGATCTGAGTTCTCTTTCTTAGTCTTCTCATGATCTTCTGCTTTCTCTACTCTTTGTCTCTACTTTCTATTCATTATCATCCTCTCTACTATCTACTTATTAATTATCTCACTTTCATCTCATGATTAATTTATATTATTATGATTATTATTATTATTATTATTTATAATTAATATTAATTATATATACTACTGCATTTGCATATATATTATTTTTTGTTTTGTATTGTTCTTCCATCGCTCTTTTTCTGATGGTAGTATACTTTTGTTTTTGTTAAAACATTTTTATATATCTCTCACTTATATAGTTAATATAATATTGTGAGTGTTCTTTCACTTATATTATTTTATTCGCATTTATTTTTTTATTAGCTATTTTTTTACTATATATATATAATGTTTGAGTTATTTCTTAATACTTATTAAATATTCAATCTTCAGCCACTCACCATAGTATTTATGTAGAGCTCTATACGTACTCTAGTCAAACCTCAATTCTCATATACTTCCTCCCCATTACCTATTTCTAATCGTAGTCTATAGCACTAGTCGGAAACTACCTCTCAATAATCTCTCTCTCTTTACCAGTAAGTGCTAAAACTGTTCCTAGTCGGTGCGTGAGCTTGCTATACTTATTCTTAATCCGTATACTTATTCATATGGAACCAGATAAAGTTATTTAAAAGTATCAGATGTGCCATCACTCTTCATTCTTCCGATCCTTCTTGCACTCTATGCCTGTAAAGAATATGCACCTCAAAAAAAACTCGAAAAAGATTTAGACTATCGATTGATTATGGAGAGTTTGAGTCTATTCTCTCATTGTTAATAGTACACTATCATTATCAGATTATTACACATCACCATTTCTCTCTCGATACTTTTCAAGCCGAAAATTAACTTTCTCCTTACAAAAGACTCACTAAATCTCATTGTTAAGTACCTTATTTCATCCGCCGCTTTTACATCTCGTTCTTTCGAAGTTTCTACACTTCTTCATATTTAATAAATTCGGAACCCGAAGCCTTCTCTTCGAGCTGCAGCGACAATAATTACAACTTAATTATCTTAGACATTTAATAATAAGGGATCTAACAATCATTAGTAAACATAACAAATGTGAAATTAAAATTTGTGTTGCACAACAAATAAAGTCGTTTAATCATACTGTTTTATAACTATCTTATAATATTTCAACGTGCCTTTTCCTATTCCAAATCATTCCTATTTATAAAATAGAAGAACAAGCATAAAATAAATATAATAACATAGGTAATTTTAAAGTTCTATTTTTTTTATTTAATATATCTACAATTCCATCACTTTCTATATATATATATATCACATATGTATATATATATTTTACATATCCAGACTTAGACAGACATTGTTGTAAGAAGTAGTTTAAAGAATTAGATACACCTATTTTAATACCACTGCAGTTGGAAAATGTACAATAATGCACCATCAGGACTCATTTAATGCACGTTGTGTATACAAAACCTTCCTGGTACATAAACTACTTACGTACTGTACCACCTTTACACAACTACTACTCGATAACTAACCATAATCAATTTATTAACTCTTTTATCTTAGACTTCAACCAACAATAATAATAAAATATACTCAATCAATATATATTATCAGTATCGAATCATAACAATTAAAATGAACATACGAACGAAAGACAAAACTCATACTCTTAAAACATACGTTAACCAACAGTTTTACGATTCAAGAATGTGAGTGACATACACACAAAATGACTAAAACCTCTTTCTACTATAGTTCCAAATATTAGCTGTGAATCTGTATGCATTATCTCAAGATTATATTCTATTTCGACTTTATATCTGACGATTTCCAATTTTGAAATTATAATAACAAATAAATATCATCAAAATTTGATAAATACGGAAAGGAAGTGTAAAGCATAGGAAGATTAATTAATTTTTGTATGATAAACGGTCTCAAAATTAAAGATCATTGCTTTACAAATACGGACGTCAAAATCATTTAAGTGTTCAACATTAATTATACTATACACACTCTCTTGACATAACAAGTTTTAGCTATAATATTATTATTTAATTAAATATTTGTATTATAGATAAAATATTATTTCATTATAAAATTATATCCATAGTAGGGTATTCTAGAATGATTTATTGTACTTTGGTAATAAATCATTTAATCATATATATAATATATATATATTATTTGAATTTTTAAATAGTCTAATAATGACTATACTGCACCTCAAGAGAAGTCTCAAATCTTTAACGTATGAATCGTTAATGATAGATGAGTTTAATCAACTCAATCATCACACTAGGGAACATAACAAACTTCTTTTTGTGCCACACCATGCAAAATATGTGATCCTAATAGAACTTTTCATACTTAATTTCAATTGTATTTATTAAGTATCAAAGTTAAGTTTTTCTTCAAACACTAACGTAGCTTTTTTCTGTTAACAACTACAAGATTTAAAGTGTTTATAGAAATATGTATATATAAATACACATATTAAATAGTGAATACTATAATTGAGCATTTAAAACTAAACATATTTAATACAAACATATATTACAAGTTGCTAATTAGATCTTATTAATATTTTAAATTCAATACTGAGTAAATAAAACGTTATTAGAGTAAAAAACCCAATAAACTTTTAATGTGCGTATAAATTTAAAATACCATTTTATATTTTATGTAATCTAAAATCAATTTAGTTAACACTATGAGAGCTAAGAGAAAAAATAACAATAACTTCACATTACATCATAAAAACCATAATACACTGAAATGCTTTAATATACAATAAATGGATTAGATAAGAAAAATTACTTATAGCATATTATAATTATGTAAATTATTATATAATGATAAAATACACTAGAAAACAATTTACTGAATAGGAGTGCGTCTATATACAAGTTTATATAACTACTTTATATTTATAATCGATAAAATGTCACTCATAAACATATTTCTTACTGTCACGTGAGTTATAATATAACGACTTGCATAATATGATATCAACCACTTAAGTTACTCAAAATTGATAAAACGTATTTTTTCAATTAACTCACACCTTATTTATAATTAATTAATAGTAAATTATCCAATGTCTTTATTTATATATGTATAATATAATGAATAAAGTATTAGTATATGTACAAAATCCATTAGTAATTGTAATATTAATTAATTAGAAGCTAAATATAATATAAATAATAATAATATTATAATAATGCGCAATAACTATAATAATTAATAAAATAATAATTAAGTAAATAAATAATAATAATTAATATATAATAATAATATAATAAATAATAATGTTATAAGTAATAATTAATAATAATAATATACATAATAATATATAAAAATTATATAATATAATAATAATATAATATAAAATATATAAAATAATAATAATAATAATATATAATTAATTAAATATAATAATTAAATTAATATAGAAATATATAAAATATTTATCTAATATAATAATAATAATAAATAAATATAATTAATAAAAAAAATAATAATTAAATAGATTAAAAATTAAAATAGATAATAATAATAATAATAAATAATAATTTATAATATAAACATAATAATAATATTAATAAATATATAAATATAATAATTAATAAAATTTAATAATTATTATTATTTATTATATTATATTATTATATTATTATTATTATATTATATATTAATTATTTAATTTAATTATATTATTATTATATTATTAATTATTATTTAATATATTTAATTATTATATTTATATTATATTATTAATATATTATTCTAATTATCATTTATATTTATTATTATTATAATTATTAAATTATTATTAATATTAGCATATAAATTTAATATATTCATCTTAGTGAACTTATTTAATCTCCCGCCTATGAGTTCAATAGTAAAAAGTAGTGGAATAATCCGTTATAAGAGTGAGTTACTTAATAATTATTTCTTCTTACATATAGAATGACCTATTTTATCGATAACATCACTTAATTCATAATTAAACAGTTGTGTGATTCATAAACTATTCTATGATTAAAAAATTATTAGGTGAGTAATCTTAAAAATTCAATAAAACTAGCATCATACTAAGTAGAAAACTTGTGTCTCACATAACGAAAAGCACCAATCTCTATTGATAAGGAAATATC
>JABUQX010112799.1:0-10000 GCA_015478945.1 Trachelipus rathkii | reverse complement strand
CCAAAATACAGAAAAACAATTCTTAAACTTTATACAAGTCGATCGATTATTTTACATAATAGCTATAAGATTAATAGGACTATTTGAAATATTAATGTCACTTAAATTCCTAAGCAGAATCTTATGATTTACTTTGTCAAATGTTTTACTCAAATCCAAATGAATTACAATTTTTTTTATAGATGTTACCACCACTCACGGGCAGAGCTCTAATCAAGTAGTGTGTTATCGATCATTATCCATATCTCTACTATCACCATTACCACCATTATTCACTAGGGCTATCTAATAATTTATTCATCCTCTTCTGAACAAAATAGAAGCTTTTTCAATTGACTTGCCTCTTATTGACATTTTCTTAGATAGTATCTTTTCTTCGTCTAAAAATATATCATTGTGATAGTTGATTAACTCATCAGTGTCAGTAGTAGGGGGTGTATATTGCAGCAAAAATTTTGACCTTGCCCTTGACCTTTTCTGACCGTCATGTTGTTTCCTGAGGGTGATTTTACCTGCCCTTGACCTTTTTTGACCTTTACCTTTTTGGGCTTGACCTTTTTTGAGCCCAAATTTTTTACCTACCTTGACCTTTTTGGCCTTGCCTTTTTTTGGCCTTGACTTTTTTCGACCACCCTTTGATCTTCCATGGCGCTCATTTTTTACCCAAGGATTTTGATACCCTAATTTTTTGCAACCTAATTTTTGGCAACCCTAAATTTTTGCAACCCTTCGAAGTTTTAGCACCCTATCGAAGAAAGGGTGCGCCAAACGGTTGCGTCGCAACCGTTGTACGTATTACCCCCCTATTTTACGCCCCCTATTTTTTTCGACCGTGGGCCATTTTGCCCACGGTAATTTTTGATCTTCTTAGGGTCTTAGCCCTATTTTTTGATTGCGTTACCTTAGTTACCATTCATATTTCGACCACCCTTTGTTTCATGGCGTCAATTTAGCCCACCCTAATTTCAAACAACCCTTTGTCTTCCATGGTTCATTTTGCCCACGCTAATTTTTTGCCCACTCGCGGCCCACCCGTCACATTCGTTCCTAACTTGTACGCATGTATGACCTACCCTAACTTGAACACCTACAACGTGCTCTGCTCACCACACCACACACACCACACACACACACACACACACACACACACACACACACACACAACACACACACACACACACACTTACACTTATACACACATTCACTATGACACTTACATTTCCCCATATACACTTACATTTACACTTATTCACACGTACAAACACCCGACCAACCCTTTGTATTACCGTGGGTCAAATTTGACCACGGTAATTTTGGCTCCTTTAGGCTTAGCCTCTACTTTTGACGTCTTTACCTGTCTTTGACCTGCATATTTCTCCTTAACCTCCTATATATACCATGTCAATTTACCACGCAACTTGATGCTTTGATGGTCCCAATCACCGTAGAGTATTAGTGATGTTCATGAGTATTAATGAGTGCCAGTGGAGTGCCAGGTGATCCAAGTGAGCCAATGATGCCACATGAATTGCCAGTAGTCCAATGATTGCCAAGTGAGTCCACATAGTGCCAAGGAGTGCCACATATCAATGATTGCCACTTTTTTCAAGCCTTTTCTAGCCTCCCCTAGCCTAGAATAGCCCCTAATATGGTCTACCCCTAAGTTATAAGTATGAGGATTCGAATGGTGTATATTAAAGTTGCTATAATGCTTCCTACTACGAGTTAGTATTTAACACATCTATACCACGAAATACTATATCTAAAGATTACACATTGAGACAGTGATACGGCAAACGTTCGAGTCCGTGTCCGCAGTCAACCCATCCCGCGAAACGCCCGCGTGGCGCCCGCCAGGCGCCCAAATTACACGTAACGGCCGCCGCGTGCGCCCGCAGCGCAATATTTCCGCGATAACGCCGGCGCGTGGGCGTCCGCAGACGCAAATCCGCGTAACGGAAAATATATATCACATGTAAAACTATTCAAAAATTTCGTTTCAATCGTACTACGATTCATTCATCTTTTACTACAATTTACGAAATTTTATTAAAAATATACTTTACAAAGTTAAAGCAGTTAAAGCAGTAAAACAATAGATTGTATTACTAACAAAGGGATTAGTCATCCTTTGTTTTACTGCTTTTACTGCTTTAACTTTCGCTTTACTGCTTTAATCATGTTTTACTGCTTAACTTTCTGTTACTGCTTTAACTTTTCTGCTTTACTGCTTACTTTCTCTTTACTGCTTTAACTTCTGCTTTACTGCTTTAAATTCATTAACATTAAATACCTTAAAGCAGTAAAGCAGTTAAAAACAATAGAGTGTTACCTAACACCTAGGGATTAGTAGCTTTTGTTTTACTCTGCTTTACGCTTTAACTTTCTCTTTACTGCTTTAACTCACTGCTTTACTGCTTTAACTTTCTGCTTTACTGCTTTTAACTCATATGCTGCTTTAACTTTCTGCTTTACTCTTTAAACTTCTGCTTTACTCCTTTAACTTTCTGCTGTACTGCTTTACCTTTCAGCTTTACTGCTTCTAACTCACGCTTTACTAACTTTAACTCCTTCTTACTGCTTTAACTCTCTGCTTTACTGCTAACTCATATATTAAACATTATTTTCTTTTATATTTTTATTTTTTTTATTACTTTTTATTATTTATTTTTATTTTTGTTTTAATACTTTTTATTTAATTTAATGTAAGATAAAAACACACAGAGTTTCGGTATATAAAAATTTATTAATAAAATTGCACGAAATTTTATAAAAACTTGTTATATATAAAAATTTAAAGGAAGTAAAATCGCGTTTTTTTCATTTTAAAGCATATATTACATAATCAGAAACTATAAAATCATTAACATACAAATATGGAGGTTAATATATTACAAGTTTTATTAAAACAACATTATTTAAAAAACATATTAATGAAATGAAATAACAATAGCACTCACATAATTGAATATAATGGCTACAGGGTAAGACATATTTACACAGCTATTACATTATTATATTTTAAAAATAAGTATATAATAATTATTTCAATAGAATATTAAGTTCAAAGAATCAATTATTGCAACAGATATCGGTCTGGCCTATAAACGAAATCCAGACCTGTTGAGGTGATATTGACGAGCAATGTAATTGAATATGAAGCAGTCTTCTCCAACTTTACAGAGATTATTCGTTAATAGCAAACACCCTAAAAAGCGGGGGATCATCTTTTAACACGATTTGTATTCCTCTTCATCTATCTTTAATACATTCAAAAGCTACTGTTTGCGTACCTTCAAATTCAATTGAGTAAGGGAATGCTCAATAGACCACTTACATGAATGCTGATTGTAGATCTAACCAAAGACAGATTTAGTCCTAAGGTTCCCTTATCCAAAATGTTTAATGAGAGCGTTACAAGCTGAAAGGAACGATCTGCAGTAAATCATACGCATATAAACTTAATTCTTTGCGTATTTCTTCAAGAATTTAAACCTGTCCACTTCATTACATGATACAGTAATGGCTATTAAGTCGTAAAAAGGCGAGTACAGAGATTGTGCCTCCTTGTATAACATTTCATAATCACGCCCGTATGATCCATTCACATGTAAACTGACCCTTCTAAGTCCGAAATGGGTGACTTTTTATAATTCCCGGAATAGGCTTCATGTTCCACAATCCCTTATTAATTTCTGTGTAGGTTACGGTTAACATGTTAGGGATATTGATACCATAAATCCTGAGTGAAAATTAAATATCTTGGTTTCTACTCTCTTAATAGGGTACTTGGCTGTAGTATTCAAAGCGAATTTCAATTCCACAATGCGCTTGGTGATAATTCACTTTCTAACCATAGAATAGCCTCCAGCATTTAAAACAGTTCAGGACAACAGCTGTAGCATAGTTTACTTTTATTTTTAAGAACAAATTAGAATTATCGTATAATGATTCTACTACACAGATGTAGAATGAGTCTTCTTCAAGAATATCCCATGAATCGACCGTAAAATTATAAGTATTTATTTATGACTTTAGCTGCTTATCTATAATGGCAGCTTCATCTTTAGAACTGTAAAAACACATTATTGAGCATGAATTGGTTTACATCGTCCTGAATAATTTAACAATATGTTCGTATATACTCCTATAAGGATAATAGCAGTGAGCACCTATTGAAGTTCCTAAGATTACGACTTCAACCTGGGTGAAACATTATGATACAGAAATTTGATTCTGATATACTATATGTCATCACCCTAGTAAGATCATGTACATCATTTTTGTCCAATTCGCTTGTACATATAAAAAACACATAGGAAAAATGTGTTTAAATACTAAATGAGTTTATGAACTAGAAAACCATCTGTATTGGAATGAATGCAGAGGATTAATCTATAAGTTGACTCTCTAACGCTAATCTGTGTAGGGTTCTTGAGAAGAGATCCAAATCACTCTTACAACAATCAGGACTAGAAGGATGAAAGAAATGCATCTTGCATGTGCAGCTCTGATCGTATAATGAACATTTTCATGAAAAACCTACTTATATACACAGCTCGTATAAAAAGTATCAATAGTAATTAAATACAAAATACATCAACATTCTTTCTTAGAGTTTTTCCGCTTATTCTTTTTCTCCAGACAATCTCTTACCCCCTCCCTTGACCTGACATTTTACCTCTTATTTTACGCTTAACATCATCAACAGTCATCTGAAACATAGCTATGCGTCTTTTTAATCCTGCACGAGATTATTTCACGCCACAATATCTTGAATAATAGCCAAACCTGTTCTTATTAGCTTTGTTGACCTATATATTTTTTCCCCACCTCTCTGATAGCAGGCCTCTGCACTTCTCCATTAGCTTGCAAAAAATCCACCCAAGACCTACCCCCTCTGCATTTTTGTTCCGAATTACCCTTTCTTCCCATATTACAGAGTATCTTTCTATACTATGACTCTTTACACGTGAATAATGTTAAAACTGGACACGACAATTGACTAACCTGTATATTCCATTATGCTTTAATTACTGCATCTGCTTTCTTTCTAATATGAACTTGGCATAAACAAGCACCGGGAAAATGGAAAAGATTCCTTTCTACATCTTTTATAGCACGCGTACAGAGTCAAAATTTGATCAATTCATAGGTAGATAATGAACATTGGGAATGTTAAATTACTCTCTTTGCGAAAATATACATACTCTTTATAAAGGACTTTAGATTACCTACATATTGGATTATCAATTATATTAATGTATATACATAAGCCATACCTGGATTGATGTAGCATCTCGGATGGACATGATATAATTCGAGTCACGATCTGCTTCATCTTTAGTCATTGCGTCCATGCGCTTATTCCCACAATAGATATACCCTCTTCAAACATCAGTAGGATAATATGAAGTATTATCACCGCATCACGCTACGAATATTTTACGTACCATGTATCTTTCGAGAAAAACATTCCGTCTCGTAGTTTACAGTTTACTTTGAACTTAAAGATATTATCTACTTATCTTCATAGACGCATTTCCATTTTTGATACCAATCCTACACATTAATACTCATATCAAGAAACGTTTAAATTGGACTAAAAATAGCAGGAAACGATTTTAAAATAAGACCGTGCAGAACAAATTCTTCAATAAGTTTCTTTGTAGCAAGGCGTGGTCTATCATCTATTTGCAATTGTATTTCCTTTTCAGAAAACGATTACTGCCGCTCTGTATATAGTTAACACATTCTACACTTCTGTACACAGTCATCAAATAGATGGTGAGGCAATTTTCATATATCCGATAATTAATATCATTTCACATTTATCCTATTTCGTATGCCTCTCTTCAATTATAGAATCGTAGCACAGTTGTAAAATCGAGAGGTTATTGATCAGTAAATCCAAGAGGTGAGAAGGCAGGTAAAAATGCATCTACACTCTCCATGATTATAATGACAACTATTAATGATTCTTAACTTCACTTTCTTTTTATAATATATAAACTTGGCGGATATCCCCCACTTCACAAGTAACTGCTTATTTTTCCTTTACCTCTCTACTTTTTAATATTTTTCAAATTTTATATCATGATTTACAGGATTTACTTTTTGTATTTCCCGTTTATAAAATCCGCCTTTATTTTTTCACCATTTAAATCTCCAGATAAATAACTTTTAAACTATCACGACTGACAGGGTGATATGTGACTTTAAAATTCCGTATCCACCGATCACTATCCTTCTAAACTTCTTCTTCGAGAAACTCTTACATAATCGTTAACCTTTTCCGAATTATCTTTTATTTTGTTTATTTTCCACCCTTATTGCCATACTTCCTCTGTTTTGACATCTTAAATAGTTACTTATGTTCTATAAAGACTGCTTATAAATAGCGATAATCGTCCAGTAATCTAATCATATTAAAGTATCATTTTAGTAAATATCTAGGGATGCGTCTTTAATAGTACGTTGCGACTCTTTCAACTATGCCGCTTTGTACGGCAAAAAATGTATTGTAAAGTCGTATACCATACTCCCAGGCATCTCATAAACCTCGCCCTTGAATCCATTCCTGAATCTGTCCAAAATTATTTAGGTGTTCTCCGCTCGTCCTCTAAAATTTCAAGTACAGCATCGGCAACTGTAGCTGATCTTTTATCTTTTATTGGCTTCAACCACAAGTAGAGTATACGTCAATTGTAAAAAGTATATATTGAAAACCTTCATTATAAGAGCTGTATTTAATCATCTCAGTTAAATCTAACTGCCACACACTATCTAAATGGGGAGCTATAGGTTTCCGTGTAGGAAATTTTTTTCTTACAGCTTATGTAAGAGTAAAGCCCTCCTTCACCCTCCAAAATATCTTTTAACCTTTTTTCTCAATATTAGCATACCTATAAAGCAAACCTATTGAACCCAAAACTATTATTGGCTCCCTCAGATGAAGTAATACTTATCAACTTCCTCCTTCGCCTCCATGTCTCGGCACTGTAAGCTATTTCATATATTATAATATATAATATATATATAAATATATATATATTATATATATATATATATATAATATATACTATAATAAATATATATATATATATATATATATATATATATATATTATCACTAAAATGTATACTAGCATAATAAAAAGAAGAGAAAAAGTTAAATAACATTTATTTATACACACATACAACTAAATATATATATAATACATAATTACGATTTAATCCAACTAACCTATTATAAGGTGTTTTCTTATTCTTCTGGTCACACGTTTAAATTTATCTGAAGCGTCAAGAAGACCTGATCGACTTGATCAGGTCTTGGCATCTTTGGGATTTTATCCAAGTCTGCTAATCGCGTTGTATTTAAGAATAAACTTCTGCGGGAAAATTAATATCTGAATTCTTGTTTGATATTCCATCCTTTACAGCCCTTTCTGCAGTTACTGGGAAGATCACTATCAAATCCACAATATTTATCTTTAACTATTTCATCAATCCAATACGCACTCCCCTGGGCTTCAATCAAATTAATTGGTCTTTTAAAAATATTATATAAACTATCCTGATTTAACGCACTCTAATAGGTAGCTCTCCTCTAGGATATTTTAATAAATTTATCTCATTTTCACTCAAGTTTTTACTTCATTAGGATATATCTACATCATCGCGTTAACGAACGTAGACGTATGTATGGCATGCTTAACGATCTATCAATTATTATGTATGACATCCTTATAAATACGTTCTCATGGATGATAATCTAGAAATTTAATATCCTGTACACTTCTTTCTCATATTGTTATATTCTTTCAACTTAGATCACTTAAGCTAGGAGTAGACTGCTAGGAAGATAATGGTCGCTTCACAATATAGGATTCTGTCTTCAACTGTTTGCTCTGCTGTGAAAGGTTTAATCAATGCAATTGGCAATGTAATATCTTCGTGTATAGGGGTTGGATTTATGAAAACTCATGTGGATTGCGCATTGATGCTGCAAAACTGTCCATATTGAGGTTGTGAATGATGAATCCTGAGAATTAGAATTCTGTACAGATTGCTGTATATTATACCTTCATTTTCTTCATCACTCAATTATATGAGAGTACAGCAACCTTCTCATTATGACAACCACTTATTATCAGAGACTAACGCAGCAGATAATGCAGGAAATACTCTCCTCCTTCTCGTAGTAACTTCTTTTTATTTTTCAAATTTTTAATGTTGAGGGAGAGTTTTATAATGATGTTTCTATAGCGACGTAGCTTTACCTTCTGAGCTCTGTTTAAATTTTCTTTTATGAGATTTAAACAGACTTCACATACACACTGGTTGAATTTCTCATCCTCACTAAATACCTAAGGTCCCAGGGAACAAAACTTGTTCAATTTTTTTATATATGGGTATCATTAATTAATCACTCATTATTCAGGTATCTATACAGTTTCTATCTCATAGGCAGAATGTTGTACGAGCAGCACTCTGTGCGGTTTTGGGTGAATTACACACAAATAAACCGTTGGGGATCTAAGTTAACCTCTTTATATACTTTTAAGAACTCTTCCTTTGAAGAGGAAACATTTGAGTGCCAATACATTAAACTGATAATGTCTCTACTTTGGTCCAACCACATTAGAAAAGGTGGTCTTATCAACCACTGCGCTTTGCTGCTTCTCACGAAATCTGCTTATAAAAACAGAATATTTAGCCAGAAAAACTGTGAACGCTTCTGCTATTCCAAATTCAATTTGGCATTAAATCATCTAATACAATATTTTTGTTTTGTATATTGTCCAGCGATCTAATATCGTATATCCTCATGAATGGAATCACATCTTTATATCTTTAAATTTTTCCAAAACTGCAATATAAACACCATATTATTTTTACAGGGTTTGTTCAAAAATATAGTTCCTTTCAAATTAATAATAAGAAAGTTATGGTAAAGAGAGGCAAAAATTATTTCGAATTACTCGAAATAATAAATTTCTCCACATCTACCTTCAAGTATATATAATGAATAATGAGTAATGAAATATTGTACGTTAAATATATGTTTTAATAAAATTTGCTGCAATTTATTAAATAAATGTATATCTACCGAAACTCTGCAGAACACCAAATTCATTACAAAAATTAAAAAAAAAAAGTATTAAACAAAATAAAATAGGAATAATAAAAGTAATAAAGGCAAAATAAAAAAATATAAGAAACATATGGTTAATAAATATATAGTTAAAGCAGTAAAACAGAAGTTAAACAGTTTAAACAGAGAGTTAAAGCAGTAAAACGTGAGTTAAAGCAGTTAAAGCAGAAAGTTAAAGCCAGTAAAGCAGAAAGTTAAAGCAGTAAAGCAGAAAGTTAAAGCAGTAAAGCAAAATCTTTACAGCAGTAAAGCAGAAAGTTAAAGCAGTTAAACATATGAGTTAAAGCAGTAAAGCAGAAATTTACAAAGCAGTAAAGCAGTAGTAAAGCGTAAAGCAGAAGTTAAAGCAGTAAACCAGTTAAAACAAAGCATTACTAATCCCCTAGTCTAGGTAACACCCTCATATGTTTTACGGCTCTACTGCTAAGTATGAATGTATGGGTATTAAGCAGCTAAAGCAGAATTTTAAACAGAAAGCGAAAGTTAAAGGCAGTAAGCAGAATAAAAGCAGATAAAAGCAGAAAGTTAAAGCAGTAAAACATGGTTTAAAGCAGTAAAACAAAGTTAAAGCAAGTAAACGTAAAACAAAAGCATCTAATCCCCTAGGTGTTATGTAATAAAACACCCTCTATTGTGTTTACTGCTTTACGCTTAAGTATGTAAAGTACTAGTCTTTAAATCAAATTTCGTACAATATTAGTAAAAATGAATTGGACTCGTAGTATATTGAAAAAACGAAAAAATTCTTGAAATAGTTACATGAATTTATCATTAATTTTTTTTCGTTTCACGGCGGAAATTTGGCGTCTTCGACCACGCGCGGCGGTTACCAAATATACTCTTC
>JABUQX010112798.1:20000-30996 GCA_015478945.1 Trachelipus rathkii | reverse complement strand
ATACTAAATATATATATATTATATTATTATATAATAATATATTATATATTATTTATAATATTATTATTATAATATAGTATATATATAATATATATACTCATATATATATATATACTATATTATATTATATATTATATATTATAATATATATATAAATATAATACTATTATATATATATAATAATATATATATATAATATATATATATTAATACTATATATATATTATATAGATATATGCTGACTTTTTTAATATTTTTTGGGTTCTACTAAGACAAGTAGGCGTTGCCTACTCTACCTCCCTCAAAAGCTGCCACTGATATATACTATATATATATAATATATATATATATAATTATACTATATATATAAATATATATATATATATATATATATATATAATATATATATAATATTATATACTATATATATATATATGCTGACTTTTTAATATTTTTTGGGTTCACTAAGACAAGTAGGCGTTGCCTACTCCTCACTCTACACACTCACACAACGCACACCTCGACCTACTCACTCACCTCACTATATATATACTATAATATAATATATATATATATATATATATATATAAATAATATATTATATATATATATAATATATATATATAATAATATATTAATATATATATTATATATTAAAATGTATATATATATATATAAATATATATATATATAATATATATATATATATTAATATATATATATATATATATATATATAATATATCATACATAATATATATATTATATATATATATATATATATGTATATTTATATATAGTATATGTGTATTTAATATATATATATATATATATATTATATTATATATATATATATTATTTATATATATTATATATATATATATTATAATATTATTATATATATATATATATATATATATATATATATAAGGCAGTAGCCGTACACATGGGGGTTGAGGGGCCTGAACTCCCTCCCCGAAATTATTTAAAATATCAAATTTTTTTTATGGTTTATGTCACTTAATTTTAATTTATAAAAATAATTTAAATAATAATCAAAGCAAATTAAGAGTATATATTAACAGAAATAAGGAAAAAATATTTGTGTTCATGAAGATTTATTTGGTTTAGTGGCTGTAGAAAATATTAAAGGAGGATCTCTACTAGCAGATCAATACCAAGGAGATTAAAATAAATAGAGACTTTCTGTTTGGATAACGATATGTTGATGGAAGAGCAATGAAGAAAAATTTTATTTGTATGTTCATTGCGTTCACATTATATGTGTTCAAGCTGTCGAAATTTGTATGTATATGTTCACATTCATGTGGAGTTCAACGCACATTGAAAACAACTGGGTATTATTTTACTGTAGGTTACCAAGGCGGAAAACTATTTTAGCAGAAAATAGGGGAAGATTTTCCCAGATACAAAATGTACAAAACTAACACGATGTGCGAATCAAGGTGGGTGGAGAGTTACGATTGATTGCTACGATTTAGAAAAGTTCTTTTAAAACAATTGTTGAAGCTTTTGAGGAGTTTGAAATGGATCGAGATTTTGAACTATCTTCAAAAACATCAAATATTTTAAAATCTTTATTTACGAGCAAAGAGGTTATAAATTATCTCATTATGTATTACATTACAGTCTCCATCTTGGTGACAGCAATTGTTCTTTATCATACTGTCATATTGAAAATGTGATGGTTGTTTAGAAAGATTTTCGCACAAACATCAATGAAAAAATTTGAAACATTTTGGAAGTTGCAACAGAAATTCTGAATTCTGTTAATGAAGAAATAAGAACGTCGCATGTCAGGATCAATGCAAAATGAAATAAAAAGGAAGCAAATGCAATTCCTTTTATGATGATATTTCAAACCAGTTAGAGAGCAATTTTGTGAGTCTTTGATTCAACTTGCTAGTCCTTATAGTCATTCCATCGATATCCATTAAGAATTCTACGAATTTTGTAAATAAATTTGATCTATTCATTCTTACTGTTAAAGATTTTAGCATCTATCACACTCACAACGGAAAATAAAATATCTTTAATTAATATGGTTTTTAAAGATTGGTTATATTACGCCGGGAACTTGCGCAAGTATTACACGATCAGTTTCGATGTTAAATCCTGATACACGGGGATCCCCACAAGAGATGTGACAAAGATCGAGATTGACGACATATAAGATTCTATCTCTACATTTGAAGGTTTTACCAAACAAGAATTTAATGAATTGCTGACCCTGGCCACGAATGACACATATTTCTTCTTTAATAACCAGCTTTTTTCTCAAACTGATTCCTTAGCCAAGTTTTCTCCCCTCAGTGCCATTTTGGCTAATGCTTATTTAGGTAATTTCGAGATTACATAGTTTAATAGCTTTCCACGCAGTTTCAAACCGGCTCACTTCAAACGGTACATGGATGACACATTTTTGCTATTTACGAATAAAAACAATGTTACCTCCTTCCTTAATTATTTTAACAATCAGTTACCGAACCTAAATTTTACCCGAGAAGGTGAAGATGAAAACTCTTTTCAATTTTAGATTCCTTTGCTATATAAATGCAATAGTTTTAAGGGACTTTTACAAAGAGCTTTTCATTTATCATCCAACTAACCATAACGCACAAGAAATTCGATTTTTTATTGAAATATTTTAATACCAATCGGTATCCTTTTTTATTGATATACGTCACCTTAAGCTCATTTTTAATTTTCGCACTAAACCAGAGAATAACTTACTACACCTCTCTATTAAAATGATATTTTCATCAAATTACCTTTTTATGATTACATATAGTAAAAATGAAAAAAAAAGAAGATATAAATAACGTCCTACTAGAAAGCTTCCTACACTCAATATTAATTTAATTTTCACATCAAATATTAATATCTCTTTTATTCTAAATCATAAAGACAAAACTCAGATGTCTCCTCGTTCCTCTGTCATTTATAAATTTGATTGTGATAGCTACCCAGCCGTTTACGTTGGCAGTATGGTACGTGAATTTGCCGTGAGGATAGATGAATATTGGGGAGTGTTCTTCAAAACTAGCAACTTTCTATGCACTTTATCTCAATCTACACGCATTATTCCCACTTTTCAATAATATCACAAACCAACGAACCAACTATTCTTCATAGATAATTGAATCACTATATATCTCCAGTTTCAAACCTGCTCTCAAAAATGACAGTGATCCGTTTAATTAACTTACAATTATTTATCATAAGAGCTTTAAAACATTAAGTTTACATAAAAGTATCACGCATAGTGATGTAAGTCAGTATTGTGATTCATAGTCGATATTGCGTTATTCACAATTTTAGTTATGATATTTATTCAGTGTATCAAATTTTAAAGTTCTTTTAGCCTTCGTGATCTGTAAAATTAATGATATTTCAAAACTTAATATTATTCTTCATGTTTTTAATATTTTTTGTCATTTTAACTTTTATTTTTTATAGTGTCTTAATGAAGCGAACAGTATCCTCTCGAAGCATTGAAAAATAATTTTTTTAGATGTTCAGGGCTTGGGTGCTCCTTTTCCTAATAAAATAATGATACCTAAAAATAGAATGATATATATATATATATATATATATTATATATATATAATGATATAATATATAATATATAAATATATATATATTATAACACTGAGACACCTATATATATTATAAATATATATTTCCATATATTAAATATATATATATATATATTATATCATATATATATATATTATACTTTAAAATATTTATAAATACAAATACAATATATATATATATATATATATATATATATATATATATATATATATTCCAGGACGTATTCCCAAGCCTGTGGATCATGCCTAATGATACACACAATTAGCCCGTTCTTGTCCTTCAGGGTGCATTCCCAACTTGTACACCACTTATGAAGATCGGGGAAGAATATTCTATCTCCGGAAAAGAAGATTGTCTTTATCTCACTGTTTATATCTTCAGCCAGGTAAAGAAACATTGCGAATATATATATATATATATATAAATATATAGTAATATGATATATATATATATATACTCCACTCACTCACTATAGCTCAATTATATATATATATATATATATACCACCTTCACTACCTCACCTCACAACTATCAACTATCAATATCAAATAATATATATAATATAATATATATATATATATATATACCATTATATATATATATATATAGTATATATATAATATAATATAATATATATATATATAATATATATATATATATATATATATATATATACAATATTTACAATATAAAAATCTATAGATATATATATATATAATATATCATAATATATATATAATATATATATTAATATATTATATATATAATAATATAATATAATAATATATATATATATTATATATATATTATCATAATTCGAGTATCATTTTGGATAAACATTAAGACATAAAATCAAGTTCTTTATACACTGATCAACGAATTATATGTTGACGTAACAAAGTTTTCACATAATAAGCTTACTTAGCATCATCTGACCTAAGAATATAACCCACCAACGACAAACTTAGCACATCTTAAACAGGAAATAAAACGGTTAACCTTAAAAAGTTCATACTTAAAAACAGAAAGTAAACTAACATAACATCCAAAAAACGAACTTATTCACACTTTGTCAAGCATATCTCTAACATAACCAATGTAATTTTACATTAACATGGTAATATATTTAACAAACATTTACCATAACCGTGTGTAATTATCATACAGAGCAGGCCGAAAGGATGCTAAACGTAACAAAGTTTTCACATAATAAAAGCAAACATAGCATTACCAGAACTAAGAAAAATATAATATTACAGCGACAAACCTGAACATCTTAAGCAACGAATAAACTGCCTACATAAACAAAGGTCCAAACCTTATCAACAGGTGAAATAGATAAACAAGTAACATACAAAAGCTAATTCCATTCGTACTCTGTATCAAAACATCCCAACATGACAATGTTAATTTTACCTTTTAACATAGAAATATTTAACAAAAAAAATATTTACATAACCTTTACCTAATCCACCTTATAACCTAATGGTTTAAAGGACAAAGTAAAGTTTTTACACACCCTCTGTAAAGCTAAACAATGAACATAAATACTTAGCACACAGCAACCAGAGATATAAACAAGCTATATTAAAATTAGCAATAAAACCGAACATACGTGGTAGTAAAAAACAAGTTTTGCATTTTTTATATAACAATCTAATTTATTGAGCACGGTAAACTACATAAAAAATATAAATGATAAACCACAATAGCCTATTTTAAATAATATTAATTCAGCAATCAGAAATCATAGGATTAACAGACTGGGTTTAAGTTCTACTATATTCTCTCAAAGATTCAACCACCCTTGAAACATTAGATAAATGCCTTCAGCAGACTAACCATTTCAGGCATATTTGATTCATCAGCAACTCATTCTCTCCATACACGAGAGAAGTAAACTCATCCAAAGCTGATATTATTAAAGCATTTCTGTATACTGCAATTATACGGGAAACCACATATTTCGGTAAAACATCATAGATTACACCGTGAGCTATAGGGTATATTAAAGTCATCGAGTATGTCAACATCGTTAAGATGCGATGTTAAATCATTTTTTTATTAATCAATAGCTGTAAATTTTCAGACGTTTCGAAACTGTGATGAAACCTACTACATTGTACGGTAGAAGGTCAACACGAACGTAGGTTTCCAGTATGGTACAGTCCAGGGGTTTTAATATGTCACACGACCCGAAGCACAACGCTCTATTTCATTAGAACCACTTACGCCGTTCTGTTCAACAATTTCACTATGCGTGATCCATCGGATAAAACAAACACTTATCCGGTATTCATGTTCGGACTCGCGATAATCTTGATGAATCCATCAGCAAAAACGGAAAATAAAGGTATTATTCTACTTTCGGAACACAGAAGTCCGTAGACGGCGCCATCGGTTACGATTAAATATAAAGGACACATCGTTAGGAATAACGAAAGTCTGTGTGAAGATATCCACAACAAGCGTAGAGATGCGGGGATGTCATCGTATCAGCACAGCGAAAAATATTCTACTGATGAAACTCGGTGTATAAACAATCCTTTAAGGTAATGAGATTCTTTCTGTCAACCAATCAGAAGAAAAGTAAACAACAAGAATACGACGCACGAACGAAACCGTATCAGTTCAAAAGGGATAATTCTCGTTAACAACAACCAACAACAACCCAATAACAATAAACAGGTTCACTATGGTAATATATGTATACAAAGAAGATATATACAGCCAAATTGACATGAAATGAGCTTAGCCAAAAAAAAAAAAAAAAAAAAAAATAAGGTAAAATAATAATAATAATAATAATAATAATAATCCAATAATAATATAATAATAAAATAATAATAATACTATAATAATAATAATTAATAATAATAATAATAATAATAATATAACTACATAATCATTAATATAATAATTAATAATAATTTAATAATAATAAAGTAATAATAATCAATTGTTCATCACATACATATGTTTTTACCATAGGCTTAAGAATCCAACAACGCCTACCACATCTTTACACTGGAAAACCAATCATTTCGGTCGTATATCTAAGAATTTTACTATTGATACATCATGAGTAATTTGTAAAAGTTACGTTCAGACACTAAAATTTGTTTACTTGATAGATCAGTTAGGTAAGCACTTTCGGACCATTGTTTTCTAAATAGATAGACGAGTTTCTATACATCTATAGAATTTAAGAAGACGTTCAATGATAGTCTCAGAATCATCAACCAGCGTTTTCTTGAATGCGTAATATTCCTGATACAACATGTAATGCGCAACAGTTACATAATTAGACAGCATTTCCGATTTCTTAGTTTGCGTTATTACCCTCCTACAAATCTCCGATAGATATTTTATCTGTTTTAATCCAGAAATATAGATTCTACGAGCTGTAGGTTTAAATAAGCCTGTGTCATTACACATCTTCCATACTCGAACCTCCATTCAGTGTAAATATAGCCTTAGAAAAGGAGATAGTAAGATGACTGACTTTATGATATCCTCTTCTGGTAATAAACGTTTTCGGTAAGTCTACTAAAACCTCGGTAGAGTTAGAGTACACCTTAACCTATTCTGCAGCGTGACGACATATACAGAGTAGTTATTCTGTACTCATAAAAATACGCCTGTTACTATGGTATACAGGTTGATTAATACACGTAAAAAAATCAAACCCATTGGGTCTTTTATATAAGAATGAAACACCGCAGCCAGGGATCTTGACTGTCCATTGTAGAATACTTTTAGAAACTCGTCTCTGTAACCACACTGCCTACCACTCATACTCAAAATAAAAACATTTTAACGGAACACAACCCTCCGAATGCTTTCAAGTGCCACAACGATTTATGATTGTTAAAACAAGGCCTCATGAGAGAAATATTATCAAAACTCAAGTAACACCACAGAACAGGAAGGCTAACCTGTTTTTTCTACAGTGTACATTCACCTTTAGCCTTGACGCTCCGTTCGTTTTATGTTTGTATTTGTATTTTCGTGTTTCATTCAATAGTGTGATTTGACAAAGAAAATAGACAATAATTAATAACATATCATTTCTAACTTGCGATAAACTGTTTCATCAAATCACTAACATCCTGAAAAATCCCTACTTATCAAAGGTAAAGTAAACTAACAGGTCATCAATACTCGATATGTTCACTCTTCCCGCATTCAGCAAACAGTTAAATGACGCTATAAAAAAGTGACCAATCTATCAAGATAGCCCAGCAACTTGAACTATGAATTGACACTATCTTTATCAAAAGTTGTATTGAGTATAACAACCGTTGAACTATGAATAAACGTAGACATTAGCAAAATTCTCGGGTAAACCTAACATTACTCAACAAAATCTTAAACTAGGCTCACTTTTCTAACACATTATCGTCAGTTAACACAGTAATATCTTACAAAACTCATCATTTTAAACATTTTAAACAAATCAGTGTTACTGTCATAGTAATATTTTACATAACGTACCTAACTTACGAATAAACAGCTTTCATTAACCAAGAGTATCTAAAGCAACACATCACACACCCAGAGAAAACCCAATAGGATGCGCCCCTTGAAAGGGTGTGAATCCTGAGAGAGGGGATCACCCCGAAGGGGTGTAAGCGGGCATTACCCCTCCAAAAACCGCTTACACCCCTTCGGGGTGATCCCCTCTCTCAGGATTCACACCCTTTCAAGGTGCGCATCCTATTGGGTTTTCTCTCGGTGTGTGATGTGTTGCTTTAGATACTCTTGGGCGCATAACAACGTCTACAATGAGGGTACCCCATCATCTAACACCCCTCCAAATTTTAGCACGATACGATAAGTTTGGAGTCGGAGGCAGGCAGACGTTCGGAGTCGGAGTTAGAACCGGATGCGAAGAAGCACAACTGCGGCGGAATACAGATTCGCAGTGCGTAAAAAAAACGATTCCTTACAGGAATCGTTTTTCGACTCCGATTCGATTCCCTTCGGGAATCGAATCTTCGACGTAATAATAATAATAATAATAATAATAATAATAATAATAATAATAATGAGTATGTGTATGCTCAATTGCGCGCGCTCACGCGCTGACGTAATCTCATATACGACGAGATTACGTCATCACGCTCGAGCCTAACGCGTCTTAAGCCTAATATCACCCTCTCGGAAGCCGCCACAAGGGCGTAAAGGCAAATAGTCGTGTCGACCCTCAGGGGCCGACCCCCCTCTATAACATCCTATAGACTTGAAATTTACCCTGTTCGAGCTAAACCCATACATAGATTATATTTCAAGTTTGAAGCCAATACCTCTATTTCCTATGAAAACGGTGCGTCTACCAAAATGCAGCATCATTATATAATATATATATATATAATATATATTATATTAATATATATATATAATAGTATATATTATTAATAATATATATAATATATACTAACTATACATAATATATATATATATAATATATATCTCACTATATATATATATTATATATATATTATATATATTATATATTTACTTTATATAATATTATATATTATATCATATATATATATATATATAAATATATATATATATATAATATATATATATATATTATATATATATATATATATAATATTATATCATAAATATATATATATATATTTATAATATATATATATATATATATAATATTATATATATATATATATATATATATATGTATATATTATATATATCAATATATATATTATATTATATATATATATATATATATATATATATATATAATATATATATATATATATATAATATATATCAAAGATATTTTTATGTCCGGCTATGCAAAAAATCCGTCGGCCTATCGGCCAAGTTTTTGATACGTATCCGGCCGATATCATTGTTATCCGGTCCGGAATAAAATCAGAAAATTACTTTCATAGTATGTCTTGCACAATTTAGAATAGATATCACAAATAATCTGGAAAATTATATATACAATTGGCAGAGAGATCTGATAGAATTCATACAGTTACAGATAGATAGACCATATATATATATATATTATAATATTATATATAATATAATATATACATATATATTATATAATACTATATTCAACTATATATATATATATATATATATATAATATATATAATATAATAAATATATATAGATATATATATATATATATAATAATATATTAATAATATATATATATAGATATTACTATATATATTACTTGTTTAGAATTTGTGATGTGGGCTATACACATCTATAATCCTATTAATTTTAAACATGCCAAAAAAACGTTCCAAATCGTATCGATTTGTTGGACTGGATGATGGAGCCAACATATTTTGAAATACCATCCTTTGCCATTACGGTTTGGACACTTTTGATTTATATCCTTAATGAAATTTGTTATTAATTAAATTATTTTTTAATTTTGGCTTTTTACTCTATATCATATTAAAAATAAACAGCCCGAAAAACGGAAACGGTTTTCACTAGAATCTATGCATCATGAGTTTTTTCTTGGTTTCCTCGGGCAAGGGCACCGAGCCCTCTACGAAAGCGTAGCACGTGCTATGCGACACAGTCTTGGCTCCGTTAGGAGCAAGCCAAAGGTTTGTGTTTTATACTTATTGTATTCATCATTATGTTGACGTACAATACCAATTTATCTGAAATTTGGTGGGGACACGTTTCATAAATTATGGTACACAAATCACCTCGGTAATATTAAAATTATTATAATTTAATATATTAAAAAATATTAACATACTACTCCGTTAAAACAACTATCATCATCTTACAAACCTGATCCTACAGTTTAAGAACTGTCAATGCAAATTTTACCACAAATTTTATCTCTCAGTTTAAGTATTGTAATTACTAAATAAGTAATTACCACTGCTTATTTTAACGTGTCCTACACGCTCTTATTATTTACCAGTATATATATACGCACATTCTCAGAAATTTATATATAAAAAAAAAAACCACGGAATTTATTCTCTAATGTTACCCGCCTTCGCCCCTTCAGTGATAAAATATAAAAAATCAGAGCAAATGTCAGGGCACCAAAAACTAGATAAAAGCAATGTTTGGAAATAAAATATACGTCTGCTATCACAGAAAAAAGTGGCTGCTACGAATAAAATGGTCAATTCGATATAACCCTTTATAGGACATCGAGAACTAAATTTATAATAATAATAATAAAAAAAAAAACTAAAAAAAAACGATTTTTCGGTCTGTGCTATCAAAACGTACAAAGATTGGCCAACGTGTAAAAATTTGTGGACTATAAATTTTGACATTCCACTGAAACTACAATTTTTTTTGGTAGTCCTCTAACTGCGAGACATGATTATAGGCATTCC
>JABUQX010112798.1:10000-17500 GCA_015478945.1 Trachelipus rathkii | reverse complement strand
ATATATATACAATATAAATATTATAATTATATATTATATATAAGTATAGTAAGTATATATATATCCACTCTCACCTCACATTTATCATATATATAATATACTATTATATATATATATACTCATCAATAGATATATATATATATATATATTATATATATTATACTATAATTACTATATAATATTATATATATAATATATAATATATATATATAATATATATATATAATATATCCATCACCACACCTAACTCACTATTATATAATATATAATATATCATATATAATAATCATCATCATCATCATCATATATATCATCATCATCAACATCTATCATCATTCATTCCATCAAATCATCGATCATACGTATACTATTATATCATCATCATCATCATATCATCATCATCATCATCATCATCATCAAATCCACCCGCTCTCCCAGACTTGGGTAACTGTAACGCGACACAGAAAGTGTAGTAAGAATACCGACCAAGTCGAAAAGTAAGCCCAGCTTTATACTCTTAAGTGTGAACTTGTCGTAGTCAGAAAAATCCACCCTATGACTTCACCGGACTGCGACGGACCCTCACTATGACATCTCGTCAATGTAGGGTCCATCCCTTGGTCCAGGTGGGCCACAACCATATCGCCTCACAAAACCCCGCCATCACTCCATTAACCTTTCTTCTCGCCTCTGCCATTTCACATTCCTCTCTTTAGGCATTCTTGGGCTGACTCCCAATCCTTTTTTCTTCCCCCGGGTGTCCCAGCGGTAAATTCCCAGCACACTACCGCTATGCATCCGCTTAACCAACCGACCATCATCCATCCTCTCCACCTGACCAATCCATCCCAATGTACTTTCATTTATGCTCTCATTTACACCTTTCTTCACACCACACAGCTCCCTAATTTGTTCATTCCTCATTTTAAAATTCTTCTCACACCTAACACGCCCACAAGATTGCCCATCTGAACACATTGTACTTTTAGATCTATACTTTATATATATTCATAATACTATATATATATATATATATATATATATATATAATATATTTACTATTATATATATATAATATTTATATTATATATAATATATATATATATATCATAATCAACCTTCATATCACTTATTTTTCATATATATAAATATAAAAAAATATATATATATATATATATATATTATATATATATATATACTATATATATATAATATATATATATATATTAGTATATAAATATAATATTAATAACTATATATAATATATAATATATAATATATATATATATATATATATATATATATATATATATATATATATATATATATATATATATATATATAAATATATATCTATATTTTTATCTATATATATATTATATAAATATATATATATATATATATATATATAAATATATATATATATATATATATTGTCCTTTTAGTTTTGTAAATATTTCGGGCTTGCCACCGAGCTTTTTTGATTTCTCTTTGAATTCTTAATGCATAATGAATAATCAATAGGATTCTCCCTTTCAAGGAAGTGTATATTTCATTTTCTTCTCCTTTAATTTAATATCAAAACGTCTGTTTAACTCTGCATGTAAGTATTTGTCTCTTTGTTGCTGCATTCGGAAACTGAAGTTGTCTTCAAAATCCAGAAATTCATGCTTGCCATATTTATTGTAAAATAAATATATATTTTCCGTCACACTAAAACCTCTCAGTAGAAAATAAATTGAAGTTTCTAGGTCTTTTCCACTCCACACACTTAATGAAATTTTACCTTAAAAATATCTATTATATCCTTCCTCTCTTTTCCTACCTTTTGACATAGACTAACTTTTCGCATAAACCTTTACCTCTATTTCACTTCAGACGATCCTAGTACTATCCCTAATTCTCTACACCCCCAACTCATTTATACCTACCATTGTAATTTTTTAAAGGTCTCTCTCTCTCTCTCTCTCTCTCTCTCTTTTCTCTCTCTCTCTCTCTCTCTCTCTCTTCTCTCTCTCTCTCTCTCTCTCTCTCTCTCTCTCTCTCTCTCTCTCTCTCTCTCTCTCTCTCTCTCTCTCTCTCTCTCTGATTAGTATTAATAAACTTAAAACTTATGATTGCTACCTTGTACCTTGCTTTGTTAAAAATATTTCTTATCTGGCTCTATATTGACGTCTTCTTACTGCTGCAAACGCGCTCTCTTTCAACCATTGCAGAAAAAGGGTGACCCCTCTCAGTTCTCTATCTGTAGTTCAATTGTTTTTAACGTCAGTTTTTTCAAAGTTTTTGAATGTATCCTAAATAGGAAGATTTGAAGACGCCTTAAAATTTCCAATATTACCTTACATCATCTGAATGACCTTCGGAAGGGTTTTCTCTACTGATAATCTTGTTTTCCTATAATCTGACTATTTTTCTTCTATTCTTCGGTATTTTGTTAAATTCTTTGTTGTGGCACTGGCTTTATCGAACCTCTCCTTCTGTTCTGATTTTTCAATATGTAGCCTTTTTTCTATTTTTTTCAATGGTCTTACGGCGATGGAGCAACCCTTTTGAACTATCAATAAATGTGTTCCTAAAGGTTATGTTCTCTCCCAATACTTTTCTACTTTACATTCTTTACCTTATATATTTTCTACATCTCAAATCCATCAATTTGAAAGGCGTTCCATTCAGGTGACCCTGTAGTAACTAAACTCTAATCTCTCTTGTATCACTAATTAAGATAATGTCTTAAGTTTTTCAAATATCTACTAAACATAATTTTCCTCACTAATACATCTTCAAAAACCCAAAAGTCAAATCTTCTTCTTTCATTAAATTTTTTTGTATTTTTCCATCGAGATTTTTTTTAGAATGGTCACCTGTTTCAATCACCAAATAAGGTTCTAAATCCTTCGGTGTTTTGAGGCTTATTTAGAACTTCTTCAAGACACTGAAGCTGCTTGATCTGCATGGGATAGTATTTCAGTTTTGCTTGAACTGTTTTAGATGGTTTCACACATACATCCCTAATTGAAGGGTTAGCATTAGGGTTTTCAAATTATTAACACCTGGTCTCATTGACTTTCTCACCAATCTCTTTGTGTCCGTTGCACCTAAAGCATTATACTCCTTATAATACATAAATATTACAATGAACACTGCCCTTCCTAATTCTCTAACTTTACCTCCTCCTTTAAGAAGAGATCGGGTGACTCGTCATTCCACACGTTCTCTCCATTTACCTGTCCAGCTTTCTAACCGCATTCTTAGCCGATGTGCTCATTCTTGCATATACTCTGTTGGTAGAATCTGAAAAGCTCTTCTTCTTCTTCTTCTTCTTCTTCTTCTTCTTCTTCTTCTTCTTCTTCTTCTTCTTCTTCTTCTTCTTCTTCTTCATTTTTTTTTCTTCTTCTTCTTCTTCTTCTTCTTCTTCTTTTTAACTTCTTCTTCCGCATTTTATTTTCTTTTCTTCTGTTTTTCTATCTTTTCTTCTTCCTCTTTCTTTCTTTCTTTTCTGTCTTCTTTTCTTCTTTCTTTTTCTCTTTTCTCTTTTTCTTTTCGATTCTCTTTCTGCTTCTTTTCTTCTTTTCTTCTTTATCTGTCAATCTTCTTTCTCTTCTTTTATTCTTCTTCTTCTTCTTCTTCTTCTTCTTCTTCTTTTTCTTCTTCTTCTTCTTCTTCTTCTTCTTCTTCTTCTTCTTCTTCTTCTTCTTCTTCTTCTTCTTCTTCTTCTTCTTTTCTATTATTGGCTTTTCTTTTCTTTCTCATCTTTTCTCTTTCTTTTCTTCTTCTTCTTTTTTCTTTTCTTCTTTTCTTTTTTCTTTCTATATTCTCTTTTCTTCTTCTTTTCTTTTTCTTTCTTTCTATTTTTCTTCTTCTTCTGTTTTCGTTCTCTCTATCTGTATCGATTTTAAGTTGTCGTATTCCTCTTCTTCTTCTTGCTTCTTCTTCTTCTTCTTTTCTTTCTTTTTTCTTCTTCTTCTTTCTTTTCTTTCTTCTTCTTTTCCTTATGTCTTTTCTTTTCTTCTTCTTCTTCTGTCTCTTTCTTTTCTTTTTCATTAACTTCTTCTTATTCTTCTTTCTTCTTTTTTTCTCTTTCTTTCTTCTTCTCTGTCTTATCTTACTTCTAATGATTTTCTTCTTCTTTTTCTTCTTCTTTCTCTTCTTCTTCCTTATTCTTTTCTTATCATTGTCTTTTCTTTCCTTCTATCTTTCTTTATCTCTTTCTCTCCTCCTTCCCTATATCCTCCCTTCTTCGCTATTCCCCTTCTCTCTTTGTTATCAGTGAAAATCCTTTCTTTCTATATCTTTCCTTTCTTGGTTTTCTTCTATAATTCTATTTATCAGATTTTTGTACTTTATAATTTGTCTTTCTTCTTTCTTTTCTTCTCTTACTGAATGAGAGAAAATTTATGTCTTCTTCTATCTTTCTTGCTTCTTTTTACTTTTTATTTTTTTTTTATTATTTTCTTCTTCGCATCTTATCTTCAGACGCTCATAAATCTTCAAACTGATTAAGACCTGTATGAATCTTTACGGGAATATTAAAACAAGATTAGGAAATAGAACAGCAAATTTGAAATTGTATATAAGAAAATTACACGAATAAAGTGAAATTTTAAAGTTATAAGATAATTTTTAATACTTTTTTTACAATTCACATTTTTTTCTTATTTTAAAATTACTTATTTTATTAATTTTAGTAATACATATATCTTAATTTGGAATGGTAAATTTTTCAGATTTTATTTTTAATTGTTTAATATAATTTTTGTTAATTGGTGTAAGCAAACACTTATTTAAATTTCAGTGAAACCCGTCTTTTTCTACTTAAACAATGCTTGACAAACGGCTTCATTGCTCTTTTGTTGATAATTAACTAGCCTCCAGGGTTCATATATATATAGAAATTAATACATTGAGTTAATTAAAATTTTCTGTCTGCTACTTCTGTAGCTTTGAAAAAAACATAGAGAATATTCAAAAATGATATCAATTGGTTCTTAAAAAAAAATAATTATTATACGGGTTAAGCTTATGCAGAAAAACGATTAAATGTGACTAAGCTCCATTAAATAAGAAAATTCGTGACTTCTGAATCTTGGAAACATCTATATGATTGGTGTGTGGTGCGGGTGGTGAGTGTGAGCGAGTGGTGGTGTGTTCGTAGATGGTCCTATGTGGCTGAAGACCTCTTAAGTTCATTTTTTTAAAAAAGACTGTTTTTTGTGTAGAAATACATGATGAAAACACAAGCTGACCATTCGAAAGGACAATGACAAAGACACAATTTACCGTTAGGTCTCTTAAATGGAGTCAACCCCAAAATTAAAACATAAAACTTATTGCACATGGCATCTTCACCCGCTCGAATTTTTTGTATCCTCTTAGAAGTTGATAAAAACATGTAGGAACAACGGAAACAGTTTGAATGTTAACTTCAAATGTACCTCTGATACGTTTAAACATAATGAATAAAGAATTTTGCAATATTTCGCAGTAAATCCTACAAAAGAAAATTATAGAAAGTGCCGTATTGAGGAGGAAGAATCCATGAGATTTTATGAAAATATCTTATTAGAAGCTATTTATCAAACGCTTAGGAAGATAAATTAATAGCTTAGTAATAAACAAGGAGCAGAATTGGCGAATTGACTAATTACCAAGGTGAAACTTGCAAGCGCAAACCCTTATCGATAAAAATTATAGAAGCGACTAAATTTAAACAATCTAGAATAGAAAAAACAGGAATGTTTTGTGTTGGAATTTATGCCTCGTAATTTAATGGCCTTAAGATTTTCCAGCAAGGCTATAATTTTTCCACACCAGACTTGAAGAAATTTGCAAGGATGAAAACAGCTCTTTTTGCTTAATTTTTTTGGGGATAGTTTTATCTGATCCATAAATTGTTTTTTGCAAGGGATGGTTCATATGAATGACATGGCGATTTCAAGATTGGGTCGACCTTGGAACAGAGTTAGGAAAAACACAGATGAGATATTGCTAAGAAATAGGTTTTTCGGGCGTCAAGTCTCGCCTCAATATGTGCGAAATGGAAAGAATGATAATAATCTTTATTAACGCCGAAGAAGTATCCGACAAAATAATATGAATTTTAAAGCTATTTGGATTTACATATGAAAATTACATGTATAATTACAACTTATGAACATGGTGTGCAACTTTTAAAGATCGTGATTTTTTTTCGGGAATGTTTCAAGATTAATGAGCTAGAAAATTATTACTTCGATAGGAGTTAGAAAACGAATCTAATAAACATTAAATAATTATATACATAATATAAAAATAACTGCTGGAATTAGCTGATGTTAATGAAATTGATTATATCTCTATACTTGGTGTTAAATAAATAGAGAAACATCGAAAGGTTAATAAAATTGAAGCTTAATAAATGTCTATCGCTTCACCGTCCTCACAATCAGTATTGTAGAATGATAGATGTTTGTCGTATTAGCCAAAGAGGTTGAGAGGTTCTCAGAAGGATTCAACAAATAATTGTAGGAGGACTTTTAAACTGCCCAATAATAGTTCGAACTATAATTTACTTGATGCTAGATCCAGAAGGGGATAGAGCGATTTACGTTAGAAAATTTTTTTAGGAAGATAATTTCCCCTTTTTCAAAAATTTGAATTGCGCCTACGAGAGGGAAAACAATTGATTTTTCTAGATCTATTAATTAAATACGTGCGTTACGATCATGAACTTGCTTTCAAAAACACGTTTCTTGTTGTTATAGAACCCCATATACCAATATTTAGTTAAAAAGCTCTTTACACCATAATCATTGATTTATTAAAATTTCAACGTGCATTTAATATTGAAAACAAATAAACAACAATACCTTGTTACATTCTGAGTGTCAGATTTCAAGGAAATCCAAATGTTTAATGGATCTTAAAAGAACAGGATATGTCTATCATGTCTTATGACTGGTTAATGAAGCAGATATAACAGGAATGCTAAATTGTTAAATGTGGGGATACGTTGTTTCTACAAATAATTTAAGGCAAAGGAAAAAGATTTTGTTCAATATGTAAATGAAACGCTAACCTTTAACCAAATTCGAAGCCAGATGAGTTGAATAATTGAAATTAAGAGATTCTATCTTTTTAAAGTAAATAGAAATAGAAGTAGCATATATTAAACTATGAAGTCGTTCTCCTCAGTGCGAAAACTAAATAATAATAATAGTTACATAGATTGTCGGCGAAGCTGCAAACGATTAATTAGATAATTTTATAAACGAAATTATTGAAAATTAATAATGTATTGCTCGTGAATGTTAAATATTAATCTTAAAAAGTTTTACAAATTTTGTTTAATAACTATAAGTACTCATTAAAGGAATCAAAGTTGGAACCTTTCTGGACATTAATGTAATTTTAAATCAAAAACAGTGCGATATGGCAACATGTTTTTTAAAATAATTTTTTCTTCGACAGTTGTGTTTTACGAAAGAGATAATCTAGAGATAAACCTTCTAGCATGAAGAT
>JABUQX010112798.1:0-5000 GCA_015478945.1 Trachelipus rathkii | reverse complement strand
TAACTCTTTGAAAATTCAACTTCTTCATTTCCTCTCAAAACACCCCCAACTTTCCTATTTCCTTTGACTGCTCTAAAGTCTCACCTATTGACAACATAAACATCTTGGTCATGAACATAACACAAAAAATTTTCTTGGAAACTATATCAAATGGTTGTTAAGGTGGCCTCAAAGAAGCTGGGAGTTCTGTTCAGTTTTCGGGAACTTTTTTTCTCCGCACAGCTACTCCAACTATATAAGGGCTTTATTCGTCCTTGTTTGGAATATTGTTCTCATATCTGGGGGGCTCAGGCTCTACCTTTCTATTGGATAGAGTTGAGCCTAAAGCTAGAATAATATCTGTTCTCCTTATTTCAACTCTTGACCTCTACTTCCGGGACGGTGACGTTGGCGCATTACCTCTTTTCTTAGATACTACAACGAAGTGCTCGAAGTTGTCGCTGCTCTTCTTACCTCAGTAGCCACACAAGGCAGTGCTTACTTCGCGAATGAATTTTCCTTTAAGTATGAAAATCCAGAACATGTTAGTTTTGATGGTTGCTCAGCTTTCCAGCCTTTCTGTTCTATGATTCTTGCCATCTGTCTGATTTCCGCTGTATTTAATCTTACCTTTCTTTAAAGCCACGTCTGCACTTCACGTGAGATTTGCGTTAAGTTTGGCTTTGGGTGAGTATCTTCTGTATTTTCATTTTATGCCCCTCTTGGAAATAGGCCCAAGCTTGGAGTAGATAGTAAGTTTCATTATATAGTATATATTATATATTAAATATATATATATATATTATATATATATATATATATATGATATATAATATATATATATATCTAATATATATAATAATACTATATATATATATATTATATATATATTATATATTTATATATTATTTATATATATAATATATTAATATATATAGTAAATATATACTATATATATATATATATATGATATATATATATATATATATATATATTATTATTATATATAAATATACCTAAAATATATACATATATATAATATATATAATATATATTATATATATACTATATATATTATATTACTATATATATATTGATATAATAATAATATATATAATAATATATAATATTTATATATATACCATAATATGAAGAGGCAAGACATATTACAACTGTATGTTAAAATTTATAATCGAAACAGGCGTATTTCGCACAGCTCAGGGGCCCACTCCCACCTGTTGCCACCATATCAGGTCTAAGTGAAAAAGTTAAACACTATAATTTTGTCTATGGACACCAAATCTAAAATTAAAATTTAAAAAATAACAAGAACTAAAAAAATAAAGAAAAACATTTAAAAAACACAGGAATAAATAAAATAATTAAATATAAACTGTAAAAAAACGAAAACGAAAACAAAAACAAAACAAGTCAACAATCTAAATTTTAAAAAAACAGAATAAAAAGATGTTATAATTTACTTGAAACATGAAAGAGTAGTAAATGTTTGAGAATATTTTTAAAAATTGTTATGCGAAGTTTTAAAAAATTAACGCCAGTCGGAGAAGCAATACAGTACTATGGTAATGTTGAATAATATTAATTATAGCGCTGTGCACTGTTAGTTCTGGATAAAACACTTAAAACTATGCGTAGATGATGGACCTTAAGAATATTCCAGAATTTCTGTGAGATCAAAAATTCATGACAAAGGGAAAGTTATATAATGTAATTAATTATCTAAACTCGTGTGGCAGGCTCATTGATGTTTTGGACATGTTTAATATTATTGACTATATAACGATATCAAGAATTAGCACAGAGAAAGCGCTGTCGGAGGCAAAAGGTAAGGATATCGAATTGGTTAAATTTCAGAGGAGAGAAGGGTTCGGAATGAGCTCTTAATGGAGAAGATTCCTTTGCAGGCAGAAGGCACAAATGTTTCTGTTGGCTAATTCCATGTTTGAGGTAAATTCTCGGGATTGGAGAAATTTTGAGGTGGATTCCGTATAGAAGCCTCGGTCACAACCAGAACAAGTAATTAATTGATAACGACCCCAGATCAATCAGTGTGAAGAGGGAAACGGTCTTTGTCATCTTGAAAAAAAACGAGCCTTATCTTTACGAGAATTAGTGTTGTACATATGTTGAAACTAGTATATTGATGGAACAACGCTATGACGAGAGAGATTCCAGTACTTCTCTCGCAGATACAAAACAGAAGCATGGCGCAATGAAAGAAATGATAAGTTAAAATCTTTCTTTCTTTTTTTAATAGTGTGGGACATTTATTTTGGCAGGTAAATATTTTGGAGAAACCTTTTAATGAGCTTAAGAATCAATTTCAAAGGTAGTTATTTATTAAGAAATTGTTTCTAAGAGAACAAATTCTTTTGTGCAGAAATGGTATAGTCTGTGCTTTTTATAAGCCCTTGTTGTCAAGTTTGTGTTATATATGTGGGGCATAGCATTTGAGTTGCAATTTCGATCGGACTGTTCAACTGCTGAAGTTTGGTACCTTGTAGACGTCAGGTATTTTATTCGTTACAGAGACTGTGAAAATTTTGTATTTCTCTCTCTCTTTATTCAATACAGCCTGAAAAAGATAAAGAGTTATCGGGTTCAAAACTCCTACGGAAAATCTAATATTTTGATGTAATATAACTGATGTATAGTAAAGAAATTGGGCAGAACTCGTTCATGGTATCCTTGACGTTACAAAAAGTTTGGTTTAGGACTTTCATTTGTTCAAAAAGATCCATCACTCCGACATTATTCAAAAAGTGTTTTCAAAGGTGCGACCAGTGGAGGCATACAGTTGCGCTCAACCATCAATCTGTTGGGTGTTTGTTATTGCCTAAACCAAAATTAAAAATTTGATTGTAGCTTGACTGGTAAATTAATTCGTCTAAATCAACCAAAATGTACTTTCGGAGTGTTAAAAATAAATTAAGTTAATATATCTGATGTTTTCTGATATTGCGAAATACATTAGGGCAATAATGATTCAACAGCTCGAGGTATACCATACGTCTTGAATTTCGGGAGACTAGATGACGAATTTATCTACCACATAACAGACATTAATAACCCAGATGATAATTTTTAAATGGAAGTTATAGCCAGACGAAAGGATAATAAAACACCCGATACTTAGACTTTGGAAGTTAAGCCATTTAGTAATTGCACGCCAAAAAGGAGTTTTAAGATAATTGCTTAACCAGAGTCTCGGCATTTTACTTTACCTGGAATTAAGGCGACCCGTACTAAAGACATGCTCAGCGACGAACGGCCAGAAGCAGATGCATTACACATTGCGTTGTGTGTGTTGTGTACGCTGTCACTTGGATATAGATCAAAAAACGTGATTTCAATCTCTGAGGCATTTTCCTGTATCAACTCTATTCCTCCAACCGTGTTTTTTATAACTATTGGAAAAAGTTCCACAAGTTTACCTCCATTGAATTAGGACCTGCTATCAAGAGAAACACTGCTCTCCAGATTCTCCAATATTAAATCAGTATCTACTATCGAGCACAACAGCTCTATTCTGTCTTGTGCAAATTCCAATTCCTTTTTTATTCCCAAATCTTCCTTCAGAACAATCGGTATTTTTTTGGAAAAATGGTTGCCGGCGATATAATTGTATTTAAGTGTAGAAATAATTCGTTTGCCTATGGATTCAGAGGTTCACAAACCAGCATGAAAAGTTACTGTTATCCTGCCTTATATCAGGCCTCAGGGCTGACTGTTGTACAGAGCCCTAATCAAAACTGTTGAGTAGCTATTTAAAAAATAATTAAAACTTAAGCTACTGTTTATGCAAAAATTTGCAACCTAGTGATAACATGCGTTTTACCATTCTCTTTCAGACAAGGAATATGAGGAAAAGTTGAATAATATTTTGTTCGGTTGCTTAACGACACTTCAATCCGACAATGTGTAGGCTTTGTACTCTCTGTTAAAGTGACTGTAGTCAAATAATAATATATTAATATAATAGAAATAATTATATAAAGTTTGATGTTTGATAAATAGAATGCAATGATTCCGACAAATACTTTGATAAAACTAAAAATGGTTCTAAGAAAAACGAATGTGTACATAGGAAAAAAAATAAATTTTAAATACTCCTATGTGATAACTTCGATAATATCATCACACCCATACCACACACACCACACCCATCACCACAACCACACCCCACACAACACAGTATATAATTAAGATATAATTAATTATTATATATAATATATAATATATATATATATATATATATATATAATATAATATCATATATATATTATATATAATATTATATAATATAATATATTTATATATTAATATATCATATTAACATATAATAATAATAATATATACTATAATATATTATATATCCTACTATATAATATATTATATTACCATATAATATATTATATATTAATATATATATATAAATATATTATTATATATGATATGAGTATATAGTACTACACTATATAATATTAGGTAGTATACTACTATATAGTATATAATCTATAACTACTATATAATCTATAATACTATACACTATATATATCACCTTATATATCCAATAAAAATACTTATTATTATATTATATATATATGTAATGTTCGCAATTGAGAATGAATGATTTACAGAAAAGACTATCTGGGAATACATCAAGAGATATAGTCATATATCGGGCCTTCATAATTTAGAAGACAAGCATTTGATTCTAAACCCCAGGGAGAAGCTATTGGAGAGTTCTGCAGAGCAGGCATTATGAAGTTGCAGACCTAGGACTGCATAAACGGCCCAGTTAAGATAGACATATGTGAATCAGCTTACACAGTAAGTTAAGAACAGTGAATTATAAACGAGGAATGGTTTGAGTAAAAAATGGAGCTAAGGCAGCCCCCCGCGGTAGCAGTGTGTTGCGCCCGATAATCGTTCATATAGCCGATTTGGAAACACCCCGCTAAATAAAAGAGCGTGATAAAAGAGCAGTAGAACGAGGA
>JABUQX010112795.1:50000-51348 GCA_015478945.1 Trachelipus rathkii | reverse complement strand
TGTATCCATTGCCTGTTAATTCGTCTACATAATTTCAAAACAAACTCAAGATTACCAAAATCCTTCCCGTGACCAAATTTGCGTAACACACCCTTATGACCTCCTAATCTCGCTAGTTATTTCATCCTTGCTTAAGAGGGCCACGCAGTACACTACGCTACTAATTAAAGTAATAAACACTCCTTGCGTTTTCTTCTTATTTCCCGCGCACACCATTTACGTATGCACTTTATTATAAACACCGCCGCCAATGTATTTCGTTAACAGTGGCCTGATGTCTTTTATTCATGGATTTGCTTTTACTGTCTTACTTTCCCCAAACTTTGGATATGGTTTATGTAGTTGTTATACAGGCCTCTGGTATTTTCCCACCGCATAATTTGTGGAGTGTGATTTTTATATGTCTATATTTTTGGGCAAGTTTATAACAGACTGTTCTGTGTATGTGTTGCCATATGTTTTTTATTGATATGTATTATGTGGGTACTTGGAGATTTAATTATATAATATATTATATATTTATATATATATATATATATATATAATATATTATATATATTATTATATAATAATATAATATAATAACTTATATATTATAATATATTAATATATATACTATATAGATTATACGTATTATAAAAAGACTTAATAAACGATTTCGAAGATATTCAAAAAAAACCCAATTAGAAGCAATTTTGTATAATTCATTTAGAAACGTTATTTTCCGCGGACGTGACTAAAAAAAACCTACTTTCATTCGGCTAAAAGAAAACTGAATTGAAGACTACGGTCGACACTCGTTCATTGCGAAACGTTCTAATATATGACAATGGTTTGCTTCAATAGGATTTTCTAATAATAACAACAAACAATAAAATAATAATAATAACAATAAATAACAAATTTTTTAACATTTAATTAAAAATTTAAATAAGTTCTGTAAAATTAATATTAAATAAAAATAATTTCCCTTATATATAATAATAATAATATAAATAAATAATAATAATAATAAACAAACAACTTGCAGCAATAAATAAGGCCCACATATAAATCCATAATATTATCAGATTATTTTTTTTTTATACTTATTAACCTTTTAATAAACGCTCGGGGCCCTGCTGGAAGAGGCAGCTTCGAAGCCCCGCAATTGAAAGAAGAAATCGGGCAAGCACTCCCCTCAACCGACACGGTGCCTCTGCGCAGCCTTCGACGAGGAAGAGAGGACACGACGACAGCCCCCCATCCTAAGGCTCTGCATTTGTTAACTAGGTTTAGATCTTATTAAAAAAAAAACTTAATATAGATTTTGTATGACCATATATTAACGCAGCATGTTATTATTATT
>JABUQX010112795.1:17500-30000 GCA_015478945.1 Trachelipus rathkii | reverse complement strand
TATATATATATAATATATATATATATATATATATATATAATATATTCATATATATATATCATTATGATTTATATATATATATTTATATATATATTATATATATACTATATATATATATTATATATATATTATATATATATATATCAGGTGTAAAGTATAGCACAGGACTCCACATATTTTCTGAAAATATTATAAATCCAACATCAATATATCAATATTATATATTAATATTAATTATAATATTTATAATTAATAATAATATAATATAAAAATATATAATAATAATATACATAATATAATAGTAATATATAGGCTATAGTATACATATCGATATATTGATTTGGACAGAATTTTTTTCAGAAAAATGTGGAGTCCTGTGCAATACTTTACCATATACTGGATATATATATAACAGGGACTGCCGATATCCGACCGGATATCCGGTATCCGGTTTTAACTTCCACCGGATATCCAATATTCGGCTAATTCACTATCCTGCCCATCCCTAATAATATATATATATATATATATATAATATATATTATATTATATAAATATATAAATGTATATATATATATATATCATTATATATAATATAATATTAGATATATATAGTAATATAATATAGATTATATATATATATATTATAATATATATATATATAGGGAATGTACCGATAGTTATCGGTATCGCATACAACCATTTTGTTGTGTTCGGTATGGTTAATATGGCCGATACTGGGCGGATACTTCTTACTTTTTGGATGAAAAATTATGAAAAACTTTTAGATCCAATAATAAATCTAGTTTCAAATATATATATAGCTAGTACTAGGTTATGTTTTTTTTTTTTCCTCGACTTTTTTAACTTAGGGTTTTTAAGCGTTCTCCAACTTGGCGGTTTAGCCGGAACCAGTTACCTATTTGGATACCATTTATTATAATTTATAACAATTTAGTTCCACTTTTTAGTTTCAATGTATTTTTTTTCTTTCTTTTTTTGTACCAATTTCGTGATAGGTTGCGAGTGTTTTTAAACCTTTCTCGATATATTCATATTTAGATATTTACGCTAAAATAGGGTTTTAGGCGTTTTAAATTTGTCAGGGTTTTTAAATTTAGTTTGGGGTCACGAATAATTTTTCCTTCATTTCTCCTTTGGTTTTTGTCTGTCTGTTTTTTTTTTTTATGATGTGTTGTGCGTGTATGATATTATAATATATATATATAATATATATATAATATATATAATATATAATATATTATATATATATATATATATATATATATAATATATATATATATATATATATATAATTAGGAGGCCGGATAGTGAATTAGCCGGATAGCCGGATACCGGATATCCGTGCTGGAAGTTAAAACCGGATATCCGGTCGGATATCGGCAGTCTTTATATATATATACAGCAAGGACTCCCATATTTCTAAAAAAATTCAAAGTTCCAAATCAGATATCGATATGTATATATAGGTCTATATATTACTCTAATATTTTACTATATATTGTATATATATATTATATTATTATTATTATATTATATTATATTATATTATTATTATATATATAATTAATATTATATTTACATATCGATATATTGATTTGGACTTCGAATTTTTTCAAAAATATGTGGAGTCCTGTGCTATACCTTTATATATATTATATATATGATATATATATAATATATATATATATATAATATATATATATATATAAGTATATATATATATATATAATATATATATATATATATATATATATATATATATATATATATATATTATTATATTATATATAATACAGGGGGTGTCTCACGAGTTAGTGCAGCGGTGTATCACCGTCGGAATTGTTTTAAGTATGAAAATGATGTTAGGAATATAAGTTCGATTATTTAATTTCGTTAAGGAGGACGATGGGATATGTTACGTTGGTGTCTGCGCAACGCGCAATACGAAAACCGCGAACAAACATGCGAATGTCGAATGGGATGATATATTTTTTATGGCTTCTGTTGAAATGCACATAAAAAATGATGTGGGCTCTTCTCTCGACATTTTTTGATACGGTTCTTCGTTTTCCACGCTATGTACCCATAACGCGTCAATGTTACCAACAATAATTTTAAACGTGAATGTGAAAAAGGTTGAAGAAACAATCGGTATTCAAGACAACTCATAATATCGATACATGTAATGTTAATGTAAAAACGTTGTTAATAGTATCAATAAACAAATTATACTTATGAATTTTATCCACAAACATGCAAAGAAGGAGAAGAATGTTCAGGTCGTTTCAACTCTTGACATCAGTATGTTACAAATGTTTGTTCGAAGACGCCTCCTCCACGCGGGAATAAATGCCTCAGCCCTCTGGCGCCAGGTTTCATTGCATACAATGACAGTGACGCCGGTGATTCCCCTACATGCGTTGGGTTATTCGACGGCGAAGATCCATCGGGCTGAGGTGTCGGTCATTAAACCCAGCGTACACGGTATGTTTGAGATGCCCCCACAGAAAGTAGTCCAGTGGTGTTAAGTCGGGAGAAGCCAGGCCATGGAAATGACCAGATCTTCTGCATCCATCTTTCCCGGAAAGGTTTCTGTCGAGGTAGCGTCGTCACTATTAGCTGCATTTATGTTGCTGGGCACCCACATGTTAGCTAATATATTCTTCGTTGGTTTTCTTAAAAGGCATATCACTCAGGAGGTTAAACAAGGAACGGTCTGCAGAAATGGAAGTAAACGTGTCTGTCAAATTTCCCTCGAGAACTAAGGCCGATAATCCTACTATTGAGGTTACCACACCAAACGTTGACTGAGTATAGAGCCTGGTGATGGAATGAATGTTATATGAAGTTTGTTTTCCTCTCAATGTTGAATTCCACTGTATCATACACGTTATTGTTAAAGCCAAGATTCATCGGTCCACAAGATTTTTCCAATAATAAATCCATAATACCAATCAATGACAGCTAGGAATCCCAGCCGCCCTTTTTGGTCTCCCGATGCATAAACCAGTGCACAATGTATTAGCCTTATATGGATACATGTATTGTATGCAACACAATCCGGTTCGTATGGTTTCCTTCATATCCCAAGAACCGAACTAGCCTGGCCCCGTAATGAGGACGTTGGATTTCATGGGTGTGTATAGCAGAACGTTCAGTTCGATAACGAATTGTACGAACACGACCACCCCTCCGTATGTGATGTGAGGGGGTTGAAGCTATCGACCCTGTACTTGAAACCGTCTGTAAATCGATATGGAATGCCATGTGGCTCTGCGGTCGTCGATGTGTATAACGTTGTCCATATTCTGCAGAAGCTCTGGAGCATTCCTGTTTTTGCGTAATGTACACCTCCAACATGTAACGCTTTTCGTCCTGCGTATACTGGATCACGTGGCATGTTCCAAATGTATGGCTCTGACTAAACAAACCACTCTGAAGTTATACGTTTCACTACACTTTATTTCGCATAATTCATAGGTTATGACATAACCTCCATATGATAGCTGTTAGTTGGTTGTACACATTCACATGGCCGTATTTATTAGGCTACATAGTACATATCAATGTAATCTAAAAGGGTATGCATTAGGTATTTTAATTTAATTCCTTGTTAGATGTATCGATATTTTTAAATACTATTGGATATGCCTATTGTATTTAACCTAATTATTTCATATTGACACGTTTCGGCTTTTGTAGGCACATGATGTCTACGGATGACGTCTAGTTGTTTATGGGTACATTGCGTGGAAACGAACAACCGTATCAAATAATGTCGAGAGGAAGACCCCACCTCATTATTTATGTGCATTTGACAGAAGCCGTAAAAAATATATCATCCCATTCGACATTCGCATGTTTGTGCGCGGTTTTCGTATTGCGCGTGCGCAGACACCAACGTAACATATCCCATCCTCCTTAATGAATTAAATATTCGAACTTATATATTTCTTACACATTTTCATGCTTAAACATCCCGTACGGTGATACACCGCAGTAGAATAAGCTCACAGACCCCATGCTTAAGTTATATATATAGAGATATATATATATATATAATATATATATATAATATATATAATATATATATATATATATATATATAATATATATATATATATATATAATAAATATATTATATATTATATATATCAGAGGTGGGCTTTCCGCAATTTAATGTCCGCAATTCCGCAATTGCGAAATACCAAAAAATTGCGTAAATTGCGATAATTTGAAAAATTTTGCGGAATTGCAGTAACGGAATGCCTATATCATTCCACAATTTAATCCGCAATTAGAGGACTACCAGAAAAAATTGTGGAATTTCAAGTGAAATGCAAAAATTATAGTCCAGCAAATTTTGGCCATCTTTGTACCTCTGGCAGCAACACCGAAAAATAGGTATTTTTTGCTTCTGTAAAGTTTATTTAAAGTTTTTGTAAATAAGTAATAATTAACAAAAACTTAAAACCGTGAAAGTTTCCATAAACGAATAAAACAAACAGATTTATTCTTTACTTTTATACAAATTTCTTAAGCTTAAGTTATACATGAATAATTTATGAAAACGTGTTCGCAACCAAATTCAGATAAAATGTATTGCTACAGTAAACATAAATGATGAATAAATTAATAACATTGGTATCCAACATCGAAAGTCTAAACAAGTATATATATATATATAATATATATATAAATATATATATAAAATATATATATAGATATATATATATATATATATATATATATATATAGATAGTATATATATATATATATATATATATATATATATATATATATATTAAATTTTCAACATATTTTGAATATTTCCCCAACGAGGAAGAACCTACTAGGGAAGTAACTATCCGGTTATCCGGCCGGATACAGATGATATCCGGCGGATACCGGAAGTCAAAAAAACTTGGGCCGGATAGGCCGGATACCGGGATAGTTGCCGGATATCCGGCCCATCCCTAATATATATATAATATATATATATATATATATATATATATATATATATATATATATAAACTATATAATATCATAATACACATTATAAAATATATAGTATATATATAAATATATATATATAAATATATATATCTGTATTAGTGACAGGTATTTTATATATATATATATATATATATATATATATATATATATATATATACAGGGTGTCTCAGCGAATACGTAACAGCTGTGTATCGCGTGAAGTATTGCGTATGTGACAAAATTTCCTAAATAAAACCTGTGTCCTTTAATTAGCTCTACGAGGTGGAACAGTTACAGTTTATTTTTGCGCATGCGCAGTAGTCCAAATGAGCGGAACTATGGTTTTTTTGAATGGAATGGTATATTTTTTATTCCAGATTTGAAATGTACGTACGAAATTATACATTAATTACTGAAGACACTTTTACCTACAGTGTATACCTTACACGCTATCCACGTTCAAAACATTGAATCGCTACTGGTGTATACGACACACATACTTATATTAACGCATATACCGTATGGTAATGAAGGAACTTACGAACCAAGTAACCTTTCGGACATTACGTTGAAGTAAATTTGGGTGCTTAGAACCAAATCGTGAAACACATAGATACTGTAATGTTGGTATAGTGAACGACATGCCTCGCGATGTGTACTCAGACGACGAAAAACGAGCCATGGTTGAATTGTACATTGCAAATAGAGACTTGTGGCTACCCGTGAATTCCATCCATTTGCAATGTACAATTCGACCATGGCTCGTTTTTCGTCGTCTGAGTACACATCGCGAGGCATGTCGTTCACTATACCAACGTTACAGTATCTATGTGTTTCACGATTTGGTTCTAAATACCTAAATTTACTTCACCGTAATGTCCGAAAGGTTACTTGGTTCGTAAGTTCCGTGATAACCATACGGTGCCCAACATTTAGTCTCTCGCGAGCAAATTAAGAATTTAAAAATTTTAGGCGAGCGACACATAGGACGACGACTACTAATAATCATTAATTTATTATATATATATATATATATATATATATATATATATATATATATATATATGATTACAATGCCTTCATTAGAAGAGACCTTTTTCAAGGGGGGCAAAGCAAAAAGAATGAAAAGAAAAAGAAGCAAAAGAATAAATTCACAGTCCATGATCTAGCACTAATTCCTCAGGTGAGGCTGGAGCATTGAGACTTAAAAGGAGAGGAAGATTGAGATACTGCAGGAAAAATGGATGAGGGCAATTAGTTCAACAAAACAGATGTGACTGGAAAGAAGGAGGCCACTACAACGAGTAAACCTTGAGTCTCCAACAATCACACAATACTCATGTGAGAGTAAGGCACCTCTTGTTTTACGAGGGCGACACAGTGGTTGAGGAATGTGAGTGGTCAATTGTCTGAAGCACCTGCCGTTACGTAATACCTATAGAAAAGAGATTGGGCACCAATATCGCATCACAGAGAAAGAGGATCATGGGAGTTAGAATGTAGGTGACAGCTTATTAGTCTCTTAGCCTTAGCCTCAACACTATCCAAAAGGAGGGTGGAACCGGACCTACCCCAAATGTAAATGTGATAACAGTATTCCATACAGGCCCGAATAAGACTCTTATATAACTGGAGTAGCTGAGCAAAAATTCACGCAATCTGAACAGAATTCCCAGCTTCATTGATGAGGTCTCCAAGATAATTCACTATTTATGTTTAGTCAAAATTTTATGTTGTTTACAGGTGGAGACATTCGAGGAGCCATCGAAGAGGATAGGAAGGTTAGAGTGTTTAGAGAGGAATATGATGAAGTTGTTTTAAATAGTTGAATTTCACAAGACTGCCGTGACCCCATTCAAAAATCCCGTCCAGATCGGCAAGAATTGAATCGTAAACTGTAGACGAGAGGTAACTCTAGATACAAACAAGGGAGCACATTTGAAATGAGTGGAGGAATAGAGAGTTGACTCAGCATAAGAGTGAGGCAGGACCCTAGAGGACACCACAATTAACAGAAAGGAGAAAGGGGTTGCCCCATCAACAAGGCTGAAATGGAACGATCTGAAAAAAAACTAGACAAAGAGTAAGCAAAGAAGGAGGAAATCAAAGGAAGATTACTTAGAGAGTAGCGATGCGTGTCATACCCTGTCAGAAGCCTTAGATATGTCAAGCTCTACCACAAAAACTCCCCATAGTCCCTAAGGACAGAAGACCATAAGTCAATAGTATATATGTATATATATATATACTCTATATATATATATATGCTCTATATATATATATATATATATATATATATATATATATATATATATATATATATATATATATATATATATATATATTTTCTATATATATTTATTTTTATATAAACGTGATAAATCTGAATACGCGAGTCGCGAGCCACATTAGAACGGTACGCGAGCAACATGGATTCAATGTTTTGAACGTGGATAGCGTGTAAGGGAAACACTGTAGGTAAAAGTGTCTTCAGTAATTAATGTATAATTTCGTACGTACATTTCAAATCTGGAATAAAAAATATACCATTCCATTCAAAAAAACCATAGTTCCGCTCATTTGGACTACTGCGCATGCGCAAAAATAAACTGTAACTGTTCCACCTCGTAGAGCTAATTAAAGGACACAGGTTTTATTTAGAAAATTTTGTCACATACGCAATACTTCACGCGATACACAGCTGTTACGTATTCGCTGAGACACCCTAATATATATATATATATATATATATATATATATATATATATTTAATAAAAAATATATATACACATATATATAATAATATATATATATATATATATATAATATATATATATATATATATATATATATATATATATATATATATAGCATAATAACTATACTACTATATATATATATATATATATATATATATATATATAGAGATCGAGAGAGAGATTTTTGTATGATATAATTGACCGTTCTATTGTATGTCGTTTGGTATTGAGATTATGCAATTCACTATTCCGCAAATTGTAATCAAATATTACAAAAGATCCCCTACTGACTTCAATTTTTGTGTCCATACACAGTTAGTTGGACTGAGATTCCGAACCCTCGCTCTCCAAGGAGGGAATAACTACGATACTTAAGAGAGAAAAAAACTCCACTTTATTCAATTGAGCCACCTTCCTCTTATATATATATATATATATATATATATATATATATATATATATATATATATATATATATATATATATATCTGTCTATATATATACATATGTGTCTCTACCTATATATATATATATATATATATATATATATATATATATATATATATATATTGCAGTTGTCACCACCACTCGGGTGGAACCTATTCAAGGAAACTCAACAGAAATTCAACTAACGTAAATTACGCAGATGAGTACAGACGCAGGCTTTGAAGTTGAGAGATATTAAATTCAGCAGGAAACACAGAAGATGGAAGATAATTTACTGATAAAACATACTTTATAGCCTAAGAGAAAGCATTTTGCACAGCACAGGAACAGAGGGGCAGGAAAGAGGAAGCACCTCAGCAGGCTAGTCTGAAGTTACCAATATCAAAACAAACTCAAGTGCAGATACAGCACCCCTTGTGTTACGAGGGTGACATAAAGGTGGTGGTACGCGAGTGATAAGTTCCCTTGAGCACCTGCCGCTGCAGTACCTATAGAAAGAGATAAAGCACCAACATCGCCTGAGATAGAGGTCAAGTGAACTGGAAGCAGTTTATAAGCCTTTTGACCTTTGACTCGACCCTATCTAAAAGCCGGGTGAGAGCCAGACCCACCCCCGATATGAGGGCAATTGCCATACAAGGGCGGATGGGGCCCTTAGCTGGGGTAACTGAGAAGAGGAAAAAAAGTCTCGCAGTCTAAACAGAACTCCCAGTTTCTTTGAGGCCGCCCTAGCAACCATTGTGATGCGAGGTTTCCAAGACATTTTATTGTTTATGTTAAGGCCAGGTATGTTTATATTGTCAACAGGATAGACGAGAGAACCGTCGAAAGAGATAGGAAAGTTAAAGTGTCTTGGGGGGAGATTTGTAGAAGTTGAGTTTTTAAAGATTGAATTTCACAAGGTTGAAAATTATTACCAAATTCCAGATCAGCAAGAATAGAATCGGAAAGGTTAAGACGAGAGGCAATTCTAGAAGTAAAAGAAGGAGCAGAATTGAAATGACTTGAAGAATGAAGGATCGAGTCATCGGCATATGAGTGGATAGAATTAGATGTGCGGGTGAGATCATTATTGAAAAGTAAGAATAAAGTAGGAAATAAGACAGAACCCTGAGGAACACCACTATTGACAGAAAAGGAAGAAGAAGTCGCCCCATCAACAACGGCCGATATTGAGCGATTTGAAAGAAAACTAGACATAAGTAAGCAAACAGGAGGAGGGAACCCAAAGGAGGGGAGCTTGGAAAGCAGTGACGCATGACATACCCGGTCAAATGCTTTGGATATGTCAAGCGTCACCTCGCAAGTTTCCCGTTCCTAAGAGCGAAAAACCATAAATCAGTAAGATAGGAGAGTATATCGCCAGTAGACCTCAGGCATAAAGCCATACTGGCGATCGGAAATAAGTGAATGAGATTTCCAGATGATCTAAGAAATGAGAGTTGAGAAGAGTTTCAAAGATCTTAGATAGAATACAAGAAATAACTGTAGTGCAATAGATTATAGAAGAAACAGAGTCGCTGCCATTCTTTCGGAACAGGTTGGACATGTGGGTGCTTCGAACACTGAGGGAAAGTGTTAGTATTAAGACATAGAGAATATAGTTGAACGAGGAGAGGGGCCAGCACGGAAGCACACTCTCTCAAAACACGGGGAGGAATGCCATCCGGGCCACTCGCCTTCCTAATGTTCATAGATTTCAGGAGCCCATGCACCCGATCAAATGTAATCACAGGCAAAGGCATAGGATACCTGAGAGGAGGAGGAGGAGGAGGAGGAGGAGGAGGAGGAGGAGGAGGAGGGGGAGGAAGAGGAGGGGAGGAAGAAGGAGGAGGAAGAAGAGGAGGAGGAGGAGGAGGAGGAGGAGAAGGAGGAGGAAGGAGGAGGGGAGGAGGAGGAGGAGGAGGAGGAGGGAGGAAATTACCAATCGTCTAAGGTTGAGTTAGAGGAAAATAGGACAGAGATTGGCCTTTCAAGTTGGATAATTAGCAACAGAACCATCAGATCGAATAAGAGGAAGAAAGACAGATTTACAAAAGTTGTTAGAAATATTTTTGGCAAGAGGCCAAAAGATTTGTCAGTAGGAGAACAAGGAGGAGTTAGCGCACTTTCGTTTGATGGAAGCCCGTCGTCGAAGAGTATCCCTGCAACGATTTCTAGCTGAATGAAAATTAGCAGGAGTGATAGGAGAAAAGAATTTTTCCACTCCCGATATGCACTGTCTCTAGCCTGAATGGCCAAAGAACAAGCACGATCGAACCATGGATTGAGAGAAAAATTTGAGATGAAGAAACAATGAACAACACTCATCAATCAGCGTACGACTCACCTTATCGGCAGAAGCCGAAGAGTCACCAGAGTCAAAGCACTCATTCCAATTACAGTTGGCGTAGAAGCAACGCAAGGCCCCCCAATCGTCCCGATCAAAGTGCCAGAAAAAACGCGTAGGGCAGGATGGAGCTGTTGGTGAAAGTATTAAAATTAAGAGATATAAGGTTGTGGTCAGATTACCAATAGGAGTGAGGTGGTGTATTTATAGAGAGAAGGACCAGTGATGAAACATAGGTCAAGTATGTTCAAGAATTGGTTGGGACGGTCAGGAATGTGTATGGGTTCTCTAATCATTTGCTCCAGATCGTTGAGAATACTAAATGATTGGGCGTCCTCACCTAAATCAGTGTAGAGGACCCTAGCATTCGTGTTAATAATACCATTGAAATACTCCCTAAATAGAGGGACCTCAGTATTTGTTGGATGAGAAGATATAACAGTCTCATGAGAAGTTGTAAGATATTCAAAAAAGCATGAAATCTGTTCTGTTAGGAGAACAGTAGTAGAAGCACAAGATTATTGTAGTAGAAGGAAGAAAGATTTTAAGCCATAGGACATCGAAGTTAGGAGATTCGAGATTCTCGAGACGTGTTACAGGAGTGTTTATGTTTACATAGGCACATATTCCACCCTTTAGACGGAAATTATGAAATATGCTATAGTTGGATACCTTAAACGAGTTAGGGGATGAATTCTTAGCCATCTGTGTCTCAGACAGAGAACAAAATGTTTAGGGTTAGAGTTAGAGAGGTGGTATTCCACGGATGCAAAGTTAGAGTGTAAGCCGCGGATGTTGGTAAAATTGATAGAAAGCCCACGCCTGCGCAAATCTGCCATCACACACGTATACACAACCACAACAAAACAAAAACAAACTGACAAAAAAACAGTTTAAAATTGTTCACACTAAAAAAAACCGTAATGTTAAAACGATAACACCGTATTTATAATAAATATGTAAAATATGCTGAAAAATCAAGAAAGTTTAAAACACTAACACACCCGCACACACTCACAAATTTACGAACAAAAAAAAATTACAATTATTCAACATAAAACTGAATGTATATAAATTAAAATAATTTTATACGTAAGTACTGTGCTAAAATGCGTTTAAAATAAGTAAAAATAAAAAAGACGAAGAAAAAATATAACCTAGTACTATCTAAACTACGTATTTCACAATCCTAAGAACTAACTATGACTATCTAACATAATTAAAAAGTTTCAAAAACAAAAACTAAAACGAATAACTTATCTTTTATAAGGATGATCTAATTCTTCAAATATTAAAACCATAATAGTTAAAAACTATTAAAACAGGAGCAATTATTGTACAAACACACTTAAAGGAAAAAATAACTAAAACATTATGGACTCCACTCATCCTACTGGAGCTCCGGTAAAACACAACCTATCACAACACAGTCTAAACGCACTATCATATATATATATATATATATATATATATATATATATATATATATATATATATATATATATATATATATATATATATTATTTTATATATATATATTTATTTATAAATATCTGTATATATATATATATATAGGTGCTTTACATTAACCGCAATGTAATGGCATTGATAAGAAATGCCACTTTACAATTCTTCACTACTAGTTGAACCTGGGCCTAGCAGATGGTCAAACACATACCCCTTCATCTGCTAGGGCCCAGGTTCAATCCCAGCAGGGTGAATAGCTCAGAAAGGGGTATTTTTATCATTACCTATTGACACTGCGGTTAATGCAGTTATTTATCAATAAAATATGATCCCCCGGTTGCTGAGTATTTTTCACCTTGTAGTGGTGTGCAATTTGACCCAAACTTCCGAGTGTGGACAGTAGGCGCGTGATGTCCTGTCTTGGGTTGATATATTACCACAGGAAGAATTCTCATGTTTTCTTTTTGGTCCATCAT
>JABUQX010112795.1:2500-12500 GCA_015478945.1 Trachelipus rathkii | reverse complement strand
CTCCCTCTCTTTGCTTACTTATATCTAGCTTTCTTTCAAATCGCTCAATATCGGCTGTTGTTGATGGGGCGACTTCTTCTTCTTTGCTGTCAATAGTGGTGTTCCTCAGGGTTCTGTCTTATCTCCTACTTTATTCCTACTTTTCATTAATGATCTTCTCACCTGCACCTCTAACCACTCTATCCACTCGTATTCCGATGACTCGACCCTTCATTCTTTAACTCATATCAATTCTACTCCCACTTTTACTTCTGAAATTGCCTCTCGTCTTAATCTTCCCGATTTTATTCTCGCTGATGGATAGAAATAACTTTGTGAAATTCAATTCTTTAAAAACCCAACTTTTACAAATCTCCTTCTCCAAAATACCTTCTAACTTTCCTGTCTCTTTCGACGGTTCTGTCGTCTCTCCTGTTGACAATATAAACATCCTTGGCCTTAACATGAACAAAAAAATGTCTTGGAAACCTCACATCACAACGGTTGCTAGGGTGGCCTCAAAGAACTGGAAGTTCTGTTTAGACTGTGAGACTTTCCTCCTTTTCTCAGTTGCTCCGCTATACAAAGGTCTCATCCGCCCTTGTATGGAGTACTGCTCTCATATGGGCTCTGGTTTCACCCGGCTTTGGACAGGGTCGAGTCAACGACAAAAATTATTAACTGTTCTGTACTTTCCAGTTCACTTGACCCTCTCTATCTTTGCAAGGCGATGTTGGTGCTTTATCTCTCTCATAAGTACCTGGCGGCAGGTGCTCGGGGGAACTTATCACTCGCGTACCACCACCTTTACGACGCCTTTGTAGCACAATAGGTGCTGTATCTGCGCTCGAGTATTGTGTTGACATTGGTAACTCCAGGCTAGTTTGCTGTGGTGCTTCCTTCTTTTCCACCACCTCTGTTTTGTGGAATTCTCTTCCATCTTCTGTATTTCCTACTGAATTTAATCTTCTCACTTTAAAGCCTGCGTCTGTGCTCATATGCGTAATTTGCCCTAGAGGGTGAACTTTTGAGAGTACTACACCCCCTCCTTGAATAGGGCTCTGCCCGTGAGTGGGTGGTGACAACTGTAAAAAAATCCTTGAATGGGCAGAAATGTGGCAGCAAATGTTGAATCTCTATTCCCCATCCAAAACATCATTCAGATTATCCCAGAAAATCGTAACTCTTTCAACATTACCCTCAGATGGATCATATGTCGCAACCACACAAATTTTGACCTTTTCAAACTTAAATTTAACCTTTAGACTTCTAGTACTCACACACACAAAATCTACCATAGCTCTCTACCACAACTCGCTCATCAGAATTGCAAATCCTTCTATCCCCCTCTCATTCCTTTCCACAGCAACACAAACACATTTCACACCACACCACTCATTTTCACCGTTTCCTTTCATCTTTGTTTCGGTCACAGCGAGCAAATCAAATTTGACCTTTCTAAATACATCCATCACCTCTCTCTCATCTCCTCAACATTAATTCCTCTGACATTTCATGTATCCCAGATACGATTCATACATTTTCGCGGAAAAGGATAGAAGGGCGCTTACCGCGATCACGACCTTCTCCAGGCGCTACATTAGCATTCACGGCGATAAGTGGTAGTAGGCGAAGCCAACCTAACTACCATGCGTCGCTAGTCGCCTTCTACGACGTAGGACATACGATGTGGGCAATTTTTTCTCCCTACACGTATGGATATAAGGGATAGGGATGTCTGCAAGATGTTGTCTAGAAGAGAGGTGTGGATATAAGTATGTGTATATGATATGTTGTCTGGAGGATGAGTGTGGATATGAACGCATAACAGAAAGGCGAACCATTAGGCACTGGAATATCATACATACCATAAGCAAAATAGGTATATATATATATATATATATATATATATATATATATACTGCTATATATATATATATATATATATATATATATATATATATATATATATATATATATACTATGCTCTTATATATATATATATCTTTCTATATATATATATATATATAATAAATTATTATTATTATTATTATTATTATTATTATTATTATATTATTATTATTATTATTGAGTTTAATATTATTCAAAATTCTTAATATTTGTTCAATTAATCGGCAAAATAATCGGCAGAAATTGCCGATGACGATGACGATGACGATTTAAAAAATATGCCGATTTTTGCTGATGTGACGATGACGATGACGATTAATCGTCCCATCACTAGCTTATGACCCTAAATATAGATAGCAGTCGTCACAATATGTTCATACATCTATGAAGACATAAAATTTGCCTATAATAATAACTTATATATATGGAAGCTCATCTTCATATATATTGCTATATACTTGTCAGTAAAATTAGAGGTATAGAGAGAGGGGGGAGGGGAGGAGGAGGGTTAGTGAGAGGAGAGGAGAGGAGGAGGAGGGTTAGGAGAGAGAGAGAGGAGAGAGAGAGGAGAGGAGAGAGAGAGAGAGAGAGAGAGAGAGAGAGAGAGAGAGAGAGAGAGAGAGAGAAGAGAGAGAGAGAGAGAGAGAGAGAGAGAGAGAGAGAGAGAGAGAGAGAGAGAGAGAGAGAGAGAGAGAGAGAGAGAGAGAGAGAGAGAGAAAGGGAAGACAGAGAGACAGACAGACAGACAGACAAAAATAATCATGCTTAACATGATTATAATAACCAAATAATTAAGCTTAGAAAAAAATAAAATAAAATAAAAGTTAGTCTTTATATTTTAAGACTTTTCAAGTTTTCCTAAAGTTCTGTTAAAAATAAAATTATTCTCAACTAATTTAACAATGAAAGAAAAATCCCCTCCGAAGACACCAAAAGAAGGTTAAATCAGAAAATGGATTAAATAAAGCTGTTTATAAATATAAAATCAAATGAAAGAAGAACGAAAAAATTAATCGTTTTACCTTTCTCAAAAAAGAAAAAAGATAAGTAAGCAAATAATTATTATAGATCGGTAAAAAAAAAACAGTGTGAAGTTGGAGTATATCATTAAAACCCTTAAAAAGAAGATCTGACTTCACGAAAATTGAAAGCTGGAAAAATTTCTCTAAATCAGAAGTTTGTCCCTTCCCTCTTCAATTAAGCTCTTGCTATAAAACAAAAAGGTGATAAATAATAATAATAATATATAATAAATAGATAAATAAATAAATTTTGTCCTAAAAATAATAATAATAATAATAATAATAATAATAATAATAATAATAATAATAATAATAATAATAATAATAATCATAATAATAATAATAATAATAATAATGATAATAATAATAATAATAATAATAATAATAATAATAATAATAATAATAATAATAATAATAATAATAATAATAATAATAATAATAATAATAATAATAATAATAATAATAATAATAATAATAATAATAATAAAAATAATAATAATAAAAATAATAATAAAAATAATAATAAAAATAATAATAATAATAATATATATAATAAATAGATAAATAAATAAATTTTGTTCTAAAAATTTCTGTAATTTACAATATAAAATTGCTTTTTTTTTTTGAGTCAATGCCTTGGTCAGAGAAGGTTGTGTTCTGACTGTGCTCTTCCAGTTTACTGTGTAATTTGTGTATTTATTGTGTATTTTTGTGCTAATTGTAGTTTTTTTGTATTATAAATAGTGGTGTTAGTAGTTTGTGTATTTATTTTTAAGTAAATCAGTTCTTATAGTTAATTTAGCACTAGTATTGGACTAGGCCAGTGTTTGATAGCCTAACCCTAGGCCAGCTTAGTTAGGAGATTTACTGTATACTGTGTGTTTGCAGGTTTATTTGGATTATTAAATAGATTTTCTGTGTTTAACTACAGTTTTTAATAATTGTTATTTTAATTTTGTGATAATTTAAATTAAATTAAGTTTCCCAGAGTATTTCCCAGAGCCAAAGGCTAGAGTTAAGAGATTTACTGTATACTGTGTGGAGGTTCATTTGGATTATTAAATAGATTTTCTGTATTTAATTACAGTCTTTAATAATTGTTATTTTAATATTGTAATTTTGTGATAATTTAAATTAAATTAAGTTTCCCAGAGCCATACTCTAAAGTTAGGCCTACCTTATAATTTTTATATATCCCTGGCCTAGGCTAAGCTAGATTTAAGCTTGTTTAATTTTTAACTTGTTTTAAAGATATTAGTTTATTTCTTTTTAGGCTTTAGTGATATTTAAACTGTAGTTGGTAAAATAATAGGTACAAGTTAGTAAAGTTGATAATAATTTAAAGTATGTATGCTCTGTGTGATAACTGTGGGACTGTGAGAGGTGAATATGTGAATAGCTGCCCTGTTTGTGTTTTGAATGCAGAGAATGTGTTGTTAAGGAAGGAGATTGCAAGACTGAGTGAAAATATGAATGAAATGAAAGATTTTGTATTTGAGTTGAGAAAGGAAGGAAGTGTTAGAAAAAAAGCTAGTGTGAATGTAGAGGCGAGAAGGGAGCGGGATATAGGGGCAAATAGGAATAGTGATTCACCTGGGCAGGAATATAATAAGGAAAAGCATAAAGTAGTTGATAATAGGCCTGCAGATGAATATAGAGTTGTAGAAAATAGAAATAATAAGATTAGGATCTCGAAAGTCAGTCAGCCTGTGATCTGCAGTAACAGGTTCGACTGTCTTCCAGATGGGGAAGGATCAGAGAGGGCCAATGAGTAATGGAGTTTTCTAAAGGGAAGACTGATGCATTGCTAATTGGAGACTCTATGATACGATACCTAGATAGGACTTTTCAAAATAAGAATAAAAAGAAACGATTGAGTATGTTATCCAGGTGCCAGAGTGAGTGATATCTTGGATAGGATAGATAGAGAGATTGATTCTACAAATGTTGATTCAAATGTGATTGTGCATGTGGGTACAAATGATATAGAACATAGAAGGTCAGAAGAATTAATAGCAGATTATAGGAGGTTGATTCATAAGATGAAAGCTAGTGGAAGAAGGTGCATGATTTCTGGAATTTTGCAGCAGTTGGGAGTACAGGGAGTCCAGAATGGGGGAGTAGGTCTTTAGGTGTAAATGGAAAGGGTTAGGAAATTATGTTTTTCAGAAAATATTAGGTTTTTGGATTTGTGGAGAGAATTTCTGGATAAAGATCTTTTTGCAGTAGACGGAGTTCACTTGAGTCGTAAAGGTGTTGCGCTTTTCAGTACTAGTTTGGAGACTTGTTTATCAAAAAACTAGGTAAAGTTAGGGGTGATGGGCTAAATCTTGATATGAATAATTATAGCAATGGTAACTGTAATAGTGGTGAGATAAATAAAACTAGTGTTGTTACAGGTTCAAATAATGATGATTGCAATAAAAATAACAACATTTCAAATATCAAATGCTTTTACACAAATGCTCATAGCCTTAGAAATAAAATAGATGAGCTGATTAATTATACCATAAATGAGAATCTAAACATTATTTGTATAACTGAAGCACATGTGTTAATGAAGAATTGTATAGAGACTCCTTTCAGGAATATGAAATAAATGGATATTCACTTTATTTATACCAGAGTAAAGGAAAGAAGGGTGGTGGTGTGGCGTTTTATGTTAAAAGCAATATTCAATCTGTATTAATGACTGACTTTAAAACTAATCATGATGTTGAATCTGTGTGGGTAGATATCCTTATGTACAATAAATCATATAGAATAGGGGCATTTTATAGACCTCCTGGCCAGAGTCAAGAATTAGACGCAGAAATTGTGAAAGAAATTGAGACAGCATGCCACAGTAAAGAAAAAGTTATAGTCATAATGGGTGATTTTAATTTTCCTGGCATTCAGTGGGATTCCTTGTCTAATACGGACCATAGTAGTTCTGTATTTATAAATTGTATACTAGATAACTTTTTGAGCCAGATGGTCCATGAACCTACAAGACACGATGCACTGTTAGACTTAATATTAACTAACGATGAAAATATAGTGAGGGAATTTAGGACATAGTGACCATAATATAATTATATTAAATTTATGAATGTATATCGAGTCAAATTGCAAATTAATAAGGGAAACATCTCAGATTTCCGAAATGGCAGTTTTACCAAATTTCAGAGACATGCTTAGTATAACTGACTGGGATAAAAAGTTTAAAGACCAAAACTGTTTTATCATGTGGGAACATTTTAAGCAAATTTTAATGAATATTCAGTCAGTATGTTTTAAAGATAAACCCATTAGGGTGGCGAAGAGAAAACCTGTTTGGTGGAATAGAGAGATAAGAGATAAAATCAACGAAAAGCGTAGATGTTTCAAAATATTCAAGGAGAAAATTAGGGAGAATGATTTAGAAAACTATAGGAAAAATAGAAATGAACTTAACCAGTCAATAAGAAATGCAAAGAGAGAGGCAGAAATTAATTTAGCAAGGAATAGTAATAATGACCTGAAGAAGTTTTTTAGCTTTTATAAATTTAAGAGTAAGAATAGGACAATTGGTCCAATTAAAATTGAAGAAAATTTAGTGAGTTCAGATAAGAAGTTGGTCAACATTTTCAATGCTTATTTTGCTTCAATGTTTAATGAGGAAAGATTAGATAATAGTTTGGAGACTAATAGTTTTTGTATGCATGTAACAAATAGACTTACAGAATTTGAATTTGACGTAAAAGATATTAAACGTTTACTAGACCATGTTGACCCAAGTAAAGCTGCAGGCCCTGATGGTATATATGATAGAATTCTGAAGGAGGGTAGTACCAGCATTGCAAAGGCACTGTATTTGATTTTTAAGCGATCTATAACATTTGGTGAGGTACCAGATGACTAGAAAACAGCATATGTTGTTGTGCCTATTTATAAGAAAGGTAGCAAGGAAGATTTAGGAAATTCTCAGGGTTTAATACTTTTGGAAAAGTTCTGGAAAAGTTACTAAAGGTCATATGAGAATTGTTTAGGAGATAACAAGGTATTGTACGACTCCCAGCACGGTTTCAGAAAAGATAGGTCATGTCAGACAAACCTTTTAGAATTTATGGAATACATTACTGAGTGCATTGACCGAGGAGATCCAGTTGATATTATATATTTAGACTTTAGCAAAGCTTTTGATAAGGTTCCCCACATAAGGCTGATGAAGAAGTTATTGCAATGTGGTATAGGTGGAGTGGTACATGGTTGGACTAAAGAGTGGTTGTGGAATAGAAAACAGTGTACAACTAAATGGCAATAAGTCATCATAGGAAATAGTGAAGAGTGGTGTCCCACAGGGTTCAGTGCTGGGGCCACTATTATTTCTCATATATATATATATATATATATATATATATATATATATATATATATATATATATATATATATATATATATATATATATATATTTTGAACTTCTTATATATATATATATATACAATATATATATATATATATATATATATATATATATATATATATATATATATATGATTTAGAAGAGACTTAAATGCAAGATTTCTAAGTTTGCAGATGATACCAAAGTGGCTACCTCAGTTAGGAATAGTGAAGGATGTATAAAGATTCAAAATGATCTTGATAAACTTCTTGGGTGGGCGGATAAGTGGCAAATGAATTTTAATAGTAAAAAGTGTAAGGTTCTTCACCTAGGTTACTCAAATAAAAGTTTTAACTATGATATGAATGGGAATTGGCTTGAATCTGTGAAGAACCAAGAAAAAGATTTAGGTATGATTATAAGCAGTAATTTTAAAGTAGCTAATCAGTGTTTGGAAGCAAGGAATAAAGTTAATAAGATGCTAGGCATAATAAATCGCAATGTTGTTTACAAGAGCAAAGAAGTTATAAGTAAACTTTATAATAGCTATGTTAGGCAGTATTGGAATATTGTGCTAAGTTTGGGCCCCTTATTTAAAAAAAGACTTAGATATGCTAGAGGTGTAACGTAAGGGCAATAAAATGATTTCTTTGGTTTTTAGAATTGGAAGCTATAAGAAGAGGCTGGGAGATTAGGAATGTTTATGCTTAGAAAGAGGCGTTTTCTCAGAGGAGACATGATACAAGTCTACAAAATATTTACATCTGTTGATAATACAGAAACCAATAAATTCTTCATAGTAGAGCACGGACGTTAGACAAGGGGGTATAAAAAGAAAATTAAGAAGAAAACATGCCATCTTGATATAAGAAAGCATTTGCTTTCAGTAATAGGGTTGTTAAATTTTGGAATTTGGTTTACCACAGGAGGTTGTTGAGTGTGACTCGATTGCAAGAAAGGATTGGATAGGTATATGGATGGGTTGGGTATCATACTAGTATATTTAGACAGAAGCCAAATTGGGGCCCTTTATTTAAAGAAAAGACTTAGATATGCTAGAGAGGGTGCAACGTAGGGCAACAAGAATGATTTCTGGGTTTTAGGAGTAAGACTATAAGAAGAGGCTGAGGAAGTTAGGAATGTTTTATGTAGAAAGGCGTTTTCTCAGAGGAGACATGATACAAGTCTACAAAATATTTACATCTGTTGATAATACAGAAACCAATAAATTCTTCATAGTAGAGCACGGACGTTGACAGGGGGCATAAAAAGAAAATTAAGAAGAAAACATGCCATCTTGATATAAGAAAGCATTCTTTCAGTAATAGGGTTGTTCAATTTTGGAATGGTTTGCCACAGGAGGTTGTTGAGTGTGACTCGATTGCAACATTTAAGAAAAAGTTGGATAGGTATATGGATGGGTTGGGTATCATATAGTATATTTAGACGAAGCCAAATTGGCGGGTTTTTAGTTATTAATTATTAATGTTAGTCTGCATGTGTGACCATAACTTAGTTATTAAGGTATGTGGATGGTTTGGGTATCATGTATCATTATTTTTGATTAAGCCAAATTGGTGGATTTTTAGTTACAATAATTTGACAAGCCCTAGGGTGCTTTGTGGATTTGCATGAGCATATTTGGTTAGTGGTTACTGGGACAGTCTCGTTAGGCCCATGTGGCTTCTTAATCTCTATATATTTCTAATGTTCTAATGTTCTAATACTTTAAATTTTTAAAAAATATGTAATTTCAACAGTTCGTAGTTGTAACAAAAATAGTCATTTAAAAATATTTTGTTGAAATGAAGCGAATGAGTGCTATAAAACCTAGTTTCATTTGCATTTTTTTTTTTTACTTCTTGCAAGTATTTCAGAAATATCCAATTATTAATGACACAAGTGGAAAAAGAATAAAACTTGTATTACGAAAGGAGAGTTTGCCGAATTTATTTCATTCTTCAAAATATAATATAATATAATATAATATAATATAATATAATATAAAATAATATAATATAATATAATGTAATATAATATAATATAATATAAAATATTACAATTAGAGGTGTAGCGGATTGCGGATGCGGATAGCGGATAGCCGCTAGCAGTTTAGTCTTAGACAAGTACCTTCATATATATATATATATATATATATATATACTCTATATATATATAACTATATATATATATATATATGTATATATATATATATATATAACTAGCATAATACCCATATATATATATATGTATATATATAACATAATATATAAATCTTTATATATATATAACCATAATATATATATATATATATATTTATATATATATATATATATATATATATATATATATATATATATATATATAATATATATATATATATTTATATATCATATATATACTATATATATATATATATAATAATATATATAATATAACATATATATATATATATACTATATATATATATATATATATATATATATATATATATAACTGCTATATATATATATATATATATATATATACTCTATATATATATATATATATACTCTGCGTCGCCCCGCATATAATTATCTATTATCGTATTATCATCACCTGTCATGCCTTTCACCTTTGTGTTTGTTCGAAGCATAAGGAAAGACTACTTCATTTATTTCTCCCATCCTCTGAAACATGAATAAACTACTTTTCCAACGAGTCTGAACATCTTGCGTTACAGAA
>JABUQX010112794.1:7500-12899 GCA_015478945.1 Trachelipus rathkii | reverse complement strand
AAGTTGTGCAAGTCATTGCCATTGGCTTTATCAGAGCTAGAATGCTAAAGGTCCTAACATAGACCAAACCTGTGAAAGAATTGTTAGCAAAGCGTGTGAAGAAGAAAAAAAAGTAGCATTGAACTCTGTGCCTCTTCCATTGTACAACTCTGTATCATCCATTTGTCCGCGGAAACTACTTCTACTACTACTACTACTACTACTACTACTAATAATAATAATAATAATAATAATAATAATAATAATAATAATAATAATAATAATAATAATAATAATAAAAATAATAAGTAATTTTCGGTGCAAATCAAAATGAAAGCTACATCACGTGGGAGTTTAAAGTCTTTCTCTCACCAGACAAAGGGAAAAAGAATTGAGAACATATACGAACATAAACAAGTTAATAAAAATGAAAAGTGAAATTGATCCTTAACAAGAAATCCATAAAAAATGAATACGAAAACAAAGCAATTACTATTAAAAAGAAAATAGTAATAATAATAAAATAATAAAAAAAAATGAGTCTACTTTCATTTACATTATAAATGTTACTTAAAAAAAAAATAATAATAAAAAAAATAAAGCATAAAAACCATAAAACACTTTTCAAATTTATTAGGGAAAGATATATATATATATATAAATCTTTCCAACTGATAAAAAGAGAACTTTCTCATCATGTATTACAAAGTAAAAAATTCAAAGGATCAAGAAAAACTATGATAACCTCAACACCAACGCAAAACTTAATAATAAATCTCTTCCTTTCTCTCTTACGAAAATTTTAAGCTAAAATTCAATCAATAATAAAACTTTAACGTTCTCCAACGAACCTCATTATCCATAACACATCAAAGAGTAGCAATACAAGATGTTTCAAACTATATTAAAAACATACTGCAACAACAAATGGATCCTACTAATTATCCTCTAGATTTTTACTATAAAACTTGACCATTATATATATATATAATATATATATATATATATATATATATATATTATATATATATTACTATATATATATATATATAAAGAAGAAGAAGTTAGCATATATATATATATATATATATATATATATATATATATATATATTAAGAATATATACATATATATATATATATATATATATATATATATATATATAAACGACGCCACAAGGACATTAAAAATATAAACACACAAACAAATATTTAACAAAAACATGGGACTAAAATGCATTGTTAATTCAATGCATTGTGTAATATTATTCTGAGTAATGGGCGTCCATGTTATTGAGTAATGATTGATTGTACCTACGAGCAAAGCTAATCAAAATTACGAACGCCTAAAAACGATATATAATAATAAAAAAAAAAGAAGAAAAAAATATAAAAGTGGAGAAATAGAAAATAAATTACTGTAAATAAGGTAATCTAATAAAAAATATAATAATATAATATAATATTTACAAATGTGATTTACATAACAATTCACAATCATTAGAGGAGAGAAAAAACTCAATAGAAAGTAAAAATTCGCCATGACGGCCTACATAAAAAAATATTTAAGAAAATCAACAATAACAACAAAAAAAGCAACCAAAATTAAAAAAAATGAATGAAACACAATATTATTTTCTAATCTGACCTCTGTTAACGTCTTTAAAAAGATTCGCTGGACAAATATTTTAAAAAAAAGTAAAGAAAAGTATATTAAAAATTTTAGAATATAAATTAAAAAACCTTAAACCAAACCAAAAAAAAATACAAAATATACATGAAAAAAACAAACTAAACCAAAAAAAAATCAAAATAAACATGAAAAGACATTAAACTAACCCAAAAAAAGAATTTAAAGCTTTTACGGTAATACCACCAACGTTTTTCTATAGGAGAGAGCATCAATGAAGGCAGCTATAAAAAGAATGCCACCTTAAACTATGAAGCAACGCCTCGAGGGCCTCTCTAACGGTCTCCCTCCCCAATATGGAAGATAACAATTTAGACTTTACCAAAACACAGTTCACTTTAGCTATGAAAATATTCAGAGGTACTAAAGGCCGCTTTAAACAATTATGCAATAACCGTTGTAGGGATTTTTATGAGTTCAATCCAAATATGGAGTCACCATAATACTAGTTAAGAGGCTTAAATACTAACCAGTAACCTAATACTTGTCAAACTTTCGTCAGATAAACCTTCATTGACAAAAATATGTAATAAAAATTAAAAACTTATTTTTGTTTCTTCTTTAATCACCTATTCGATATGACATTCCAAACAAAGCAAGAAAAACAAATAAAATAAAAAAAAAAATAAAATATTAATTAAATATAAAATAAAAATAATAAAAATAAAAAAAAATTTAATCAAAACTATTTTAATCACGTTTATTTATTTTTCTCATAAAAAAAAAAAATCCAAAATAAACTGTAAAGGCATCTTGGCTCGTAAAGACAAAAAATACAAACAACCTTGCAATATTCTCAGTTACATTTATCTTAATCATTCAAACCTTATCAAACTTCCTCCTATTATTTTTTTATTATTATTGAAACCAATGTTTTAGAGTTCTCTTTCCAAAAAACGTTTACCTTCACTATCATGTTACTACTCCACACCTTCAGAATTACCCACACAATATCTTTATCCCTTTTTAAATTTTATTATTATTATTATCATTATTATTATTATTATTATTCAATTTATTCTCTTATTATTATTTATTTATTATTATTATTATTTTATTATTATTATTATTATTATTATTATATACGTTAAAAGTTACATCAATATATTTATATGAATTTATTTACAATTTTTTATTAATATAAATCTTTTTTTTTAATAATTTAATTTATTGTATTTATGATTATTTATTTATGATTATTATCATTATTATTATTATTATTATTTATTAAATCATTTTTAATTATTATTTTAAATGCATTTTTATGTCAATGTTATTTTATTGTCTAATTTATCATTTTAATTAATTATTTATTACATATTATTTATTGATTATTATTATTTTATGTATTATTATTTATTGCTCGCATTACATTTTCTACATTGTTACTGTACAAACGGTTCTTCTCCATCGGCTCTTCACAATATTTATTTCTAGGTATTCTAAATAGAGATCATCGCACCTTAATCTCCTTTAATTTTTCATAATCGAACGTCATAATATCATCCACTTTACTTCATCTTATTCATATAGTTCTAACAATTGATATATATAAAATTCAGAATCATTGATTACAGAGACACGCCTTGGATTAAAATCTTTCTTTGTGATATTATAAATTACTGTTACCGAATGAATGAGATTTTATGTATAATGTTTTTATTCTTTTTATTTAGTTTATTTCATTTTTTATTTTATTAGTTTTACTTTTTTTTCCTTATATTTGAGTAATCGAAACAGTCCTGTAACAAATAATACTATTAATTTATCAAATCTTTAAATAAATTTTGCAGAAAAATTAACATCTATGACATAAACAGAACAATTGCTTTTATATCCAGATAACCCGGTCACTAAGCGTGGTCCACTTTAATATATATAATATATATATATTATATATATATATATATATATATATTATAATATATATATATTATATATATATATAATTATACATATATATATACTATATATAGTAATATTATGTATACTTATATATAGTTTATATAAATATATTATATATATTATATTTATATATAGTACTATATATTATATATATTTATTATATATATATATATATATAATATATATGGATATATTATATATATATATATAGCTATAATATATATATTAATATATTATATATATATATATAGTATTATTATATGATATATATATATATATAATATATATATATATATATTATATAATAAATATAATATATATATATATATATATATCAAGTTATTTTTGCTCTCCTAGTTTCCTGGGTTACAAAGTAACAGAAAATAAAATTCACTCTATTCGCAATGCTCGCATACTAAACAATGTCCTCATTGTCGAGCTGGATCAGTGATCTGATGTTCCATTATTTATATGTACTAATTAAATACATACACCATTAAGGCAGCATTAAATACAATCCCGCAGAAGTTAACATCAAGCTCAATTCAAATTCTAATCATGCAATTTATTATTAGTCAAGTATACGACCAATCATCAAACCATTGATAATTCTCTAATCCTTGCTACAATTTATTAAACTATTCTCTTAAATTACCATATATTATATATATACTATCATATTCATCAGTATATAGTAGTATATATATATATATCTACTATATATAGTATACCGTGTATATCTATATCTATATATATATATATATTTTCTCTTGTATATATATATATAATATGATGATTAGTATAATATATATTAATAGCTATATATATATATATATTGGCAAGCTTCCAGACGCTGGAATTATGTAATGAGGAACCCAGAGGACCCAAAGGGTCATTATTAAAGAAGAATTGAAAAACAAGGATGACCCGAAACCGACCTCTCCTGCATACAACGTAACGGTTCCCACTATGGAACCTTAAAACCCCAAAAGCTCATCAAAATTGCTAATGCGCTATCATATTTTATCTTTTTTATTTTTTTCACCTTTTTTATTTTTTTTTATTTTGTCGGTCAATATTCTTAAGAATCTTTTATCCATTAACAAGAATAAAAAGAATAAGAAGAAAAAAAACATTGTAAAGGAGGAAGTTTAATACAACATTTTCCCATTAATAATTTATAGGGCCCTACTATTAAATATTTTCTCCATATTATTATAAAAATATTCGTATTAAAGAAGATAGTATCTCTTATCACTAAGAGGAGACATTATATAATATATATAATAGATATATATATATATAGAGTAGGTAGATATCAGTGGGATGCATTAAGTAGTGGATAGAGATAATATCAAAGTATACGTGATGGTGACGTAAGTAGGATAGGAGTTGATATTAGATCTTGTCGTAGGAGCTGATGTCAGGAAGTTGGACTGGAGTACTGGCGGGGGGTGTGAGTGCTGAGCTGATAATAAGGTGGTTAGAAAGAATGAGTGCTAAGTGAGAAGACGGACTATATATATATATATATAATGTATATATATAATTATATTATATATTAATCCTTATATATTTAATAATGTAACTAGATTATATATATATATACCTAGTTATTATACTATTATATATTATTAATAATATAATATATTCTATATAATATATATTATTTATATATAATATATATATATATATATATTATATATAATTAATATATATTATACACGTGTATATATAAAGCGTTTAATTTACCGTATATAAATACAAACTTATTCTACTATTTTTGCAAGTGAAGTAGAGTTTAAAAATAATATATACGTGCAAAT
>JABUQX010112794.1:2500-5000 GCA_015478945.1 Trachelipus rathkii | reverse complement strand
AATCTATATAATATATATAATTATAATATACATATATAACTATATATATATATATATATATACTATATATTATATATAATAACTATATATATTACCGTTTTAATACATGTATAATTTAAGTCCATTTTTGACTTATGTTAAACGATGTATGACCTAGGTTATAATTTTTTTTTATATTATCGAAATAGAGAATGATAGGCTTAAATGCAATCCAAGAATATTGTAGGATAGAATTGCGAAATTTCGAATGCAATTCATTCTTTTTCAGCCTTTAAAAAATCGGGTGGAAAATCACAACAGTAAAGAATGATGGAAAATCTTATCAGAATACTAGATAGCGGATTTACCTGAATCCATACATAAATCATGCGTAAGGGATATATATTAATAATATAGTAATATTATATACTATTATATATAAATTTATTATATAATAATACGTACATATTATATATATATATATATATAATACTATATATAATATATATATACTATTATACTATATAATGTATATATATATATTATATATACCGTATACTATATATATTATTATTATACTATATTATATATAATTAATTATATTTATTATATATATATATATATATAATATTATATATATAAATTATATCAATATATATATAAGGAATTTATATAACACAGTATTCTTTAACATTTTTAGTTTTCCCTAAGGTCAATACAGTAAAGATATATATATTATCATATATATATATTATTATATATATATATATATATATATATAATATATTATATATTTATATTATATATTATGTATATATTATATATATATATATATATATATATATATATATATGCAACGGTACGTCCAATTTAGATGATAAAAAGTTAACTTCCTGTTAATTGTTGAACTCCTCCTCTATCCGGGTGGTAATTAAATTTCAATGCGAATCATACACGAGGGCGTTTAGCAATTATCATTATTCCTCGTCAACAGCGACAAAATTGAGGCTTCTTTTTTTTTAAAGCCTAAAAATGTGACCCCTTTGCAAAGCATCCTATTTTTTTATTTCAAATATAATTGCACTCTTCCCGAATGGAGATAAAATGAAAATTAAACGTTAAGAGGAAAATGGATCAAAAACTACAGCGATTACATTATATATTATTACACTCTTCGATAGCGATTTAACATAACTATGCCAGATATTAATACAACTGTAATATTAAGGTTATCGCTACCAGAGTGTATAGTGGTGAAGCGATGCCAAAGAGTGTAGGGATGATGATAAGAAAGATTAACACTAAAATAATATTAGTGGTATCGCTATCACAGAATATACAATGGGGTAGAGATGTCAAGACGGGTAAACATTTATGTAAAGGAATATTACTCAAACATCATATAGACTGTGGTAAAGATATTATTAACAAAGATTAACACTAATGTAACATTTCTCTATATTAGCAACATAACTAAAAAAGAAACTCCAATAATTTCAATAATAAAAATATTACTCATAAAGCCTTATTTACAAAAAAGGTTTATTCGTAAGTGTATTATTCATCATCCTTAAACAGTTTAACATTACCGTCAATAGATCACTCTAATTATACAATATAAAGTTAAAATTGAAGCCAAGCGATCATTCAAAACATAACAAACTCAAACTTAAAATACTTCGCTATATATACACATCTAAGATACAAAATTAGAAAAGCAATGAGCCGTCTCGCATCTTGTTACTTGGCACCAAGACACCAAGAAGGCACTTTTTATTCTTAACAAAACTTGCCTCATTTTTCAAATATTAATAAACTTTATTTAAAAAAAAAAATAATAATAATAATTATTTTGATTTTTAATGCAATATGTTTATGTAAAATATTTGGTTCTGTAAATATTTACAACTTTTCATCCATATATATATATATATATATATATTATATATATATATATAATATATATATATAGATTATATATATTATATATATATATATATATATATATATATATATCATATTGCTGTGTGGAAGCGTGTGTTTGACTGTGTAGCAACGTACTGTCCCGTGTGTGTTGTGTGTGTGTTGCTGTGTGTGAAAATTAATAATCAATACTCAAAATGAAAGTAAAAGAGAAGTACATTCATTCTGAGTCTTACCCTTGCCACCGTCCTACGCACTACAACACGTCGTGACAATAAAATCAAGAATCATATTTATCGACACATCGACAACGCGAGGTAATAATTAACAAGCTTCAATTATAACCCTATATACCATATTGCAAAACTAATAACGGACATATTCGCGTCACTCAAAAGAAACCTATTAGAGGGCCAGTCTATATATATAATATATATATAATATATATATAATATAATTATATAATATAATATACTATATATATATATATATATTAATATATATATTATATATATATATATATATATATATAATATATATATAAATATATAATTATATATTATATATATATATATATATATATAATATATATATATAT
>JABUQX010112793.1:10000-12786 GCA_015478945.1 Trachelipus rathkii | reverse complement strand
GATATAGATAAGATGAGTAATAGTATAGTATATGAGATATATAATATATATATTATATGAGTATATATAGAGTTATAATATATATTATATATATAATATATATAGTAGTATATATATGTATATAGCTACCGAGCTGATACGTAGCGTTAGACATCGACCTCTGACATGCGTCGAGGCTTTTTCATGGGATGTACTTACTCAAGAATGCATGGTGCACGAGAGACATATGACGACGCATGAGAAGAGCAGTAGAGTAATGCGAGCTGGACAGGGTAGAGATCAAAATATAATCATCGAAGAAGGATGCAGTAAAAGTTTAGTGTTGATTTTCGGATGTACTTTAAATCGCAAATGGACATGCATGTGTGTATATTAAGAACTAACACCAGCACTCCTGCTCACCAAGGACATCTTTCCCTTTAAGCATAGGCAGAATTTGTTGAACTTGTTCATAAAAGATAATACACCTCTCCCTAGTTCTGCCGCTGTAGAGCGAATATTTAGTATTGGTGGGCATATTTTGAGGGCAAAGAGGTCAGCCTTAACTGCTTTTAATTTTGACCAGCTAATCTTTTTGAAAGGTAATATGGATTCTTGTCCTTTCAAGAAGACTTGGACGAGGAAGAGGAAAATCTTGAGATTGTGTAAATATTCATACAATTTTCATATAATATATATAAAAATTTTTGTAAGGTAATATTTAAAACCTTTTGTGAAGTCGCACATTATTAGCGTAAGACGTGCGAACGTGCGAGACGTGCGACTTGCGATACGCGGAGGTTTGATGGTCTAAATAGGTGCGGAGGAGCGGCTAGCGGACTACGATTTCTCGAGGTGCGGAGGTTGCGCTAGCGGACTACCCCTAAATGAGCGGGTGCCCACCTTGTATATATATATATATGATATAATATTATTTATTTAGTTTTAGTACATATTATAATCTCATGTAGAGTATATATTTACGAATTAATGTAATAATTTTTATGAGATAATATAGTTTACTGCACTTTGTAAAAATATACTTAATAAAAAAAATTTAATTACTTTTTAAATATTAAATAATTAATTTAATTTCTTTTATATTACAATTTATTTCTGATATATTATTATTATATCAAATTTTAAATTTGTGTAACTTCTGGTAATTATATCTGATCATATAATCAATTTATTGAAAAATATAATATATCAAGTATATGGGTAAATAAAGCATCTAAATATATACTAAATTTTGTATTTGTAGAGTTTGAATTTGTCTTAAATTTGTATTTATTATAATTAACTTTTGAATCGATATGAGTAGTCTTTAAAATACTATATTAGAATATCAGAGATAGTAAGCAGTGCGGGGGGGGGAGTTGAGGCGGATTCGGATATATGGATATGCCGTGGTAGAGTAGATAATATAATGAACTGGATCGATTTTTTTATCCTTTTCTAGTTGCAGTCGATTGTTGAGTAGATGTTTGCATGGAGAGTATTGACATGCTATTTTGAGAGTTAGATGACTCATATAATAATTGTGACAGCTCATATACATGTCAATGGGCATTTATATAGGTAAGAAGTTTATCACTATCTTCTCATATGATGGATGGTATAATTGAGTGAGTTGTGCGAGATCTCAGAGTAGTACGTCTACTTGTATGTTTACTTTCTTTACCTTATATAATTAATCACACTCTTATATTATTAATGTGATGTGATTTCTAATACTTGCTGTCTGCAAGTGATCTATGGATGTCGTGGATATTACAGTCGCCACGTACAGTGCAGATTGTAATAATACTTGCCATCCGTTTTATTATTTTGATAAAATTGCAATATTTTTATTTTATACGATTCAAGCGATAAGATTACTATGATGAGCGGAGATGAATTACTCTAAATCAACCGAGAGTCGATATTACAAATGGAAGGCATGAGTCTACTTTATGCCTGGTCTTACTAAATATACTTTATTATTATTAACATACGAAAGCATTTTTTTATTAGAAAAAATATTATATTTATTATAAGATAAAATATAATACATAGTAATCTTTTTACTTTTGAATAAGTTTACCGTTTTACCTTTGATTCGGATTGAGTTGGTACTCCTGAGCCTCATTTATTGAGATGAAATCACACAATCGAGCATTTCGCGATTTCAACAAAAAATACTAATGAATATATATATTTACACTGCTCGGAAAATTTTAAGGTTACAAATTATCACTCACTAAAACCTTATGATATTAGTAATCGCTTTTATATTCGAAAACAATTGAATAATGCACATTAGAAACATAAAAAAAAAAAAACAACTGGTAATATAAATTTTTTATTTAAGTTGTTTACATTATTTTAATTATTACACTTCAACTTTATCATTATTATAATATATATAAAATATATATAGCTCACTTAATGATTAATTATATATATAATACGTACTTTTATATTCGAAAACTAATAAGTATATTAATAATATTATGCCACAATATAGTTTAACTTTTCTATGTATCAAAAGAACGAAACATTCTGTTTACATAATGATAATTTACTAATGATAATGTCAGTGAATTACATGTCGGCAAGATAGCTTAACTCTCTCAAAGACATTGTTAATTGACTGCAATACCATCTATCTATCTATTATTCATTAGTGATTATCTGATTATTTAATTATTTTATTAATGTGATTAATTATCTCATATTCTATTATTATTATTATTGATGTGATTATTATATATATCATTATTATTATTATGATCTCATTATTTCAAGCACGCAAAAGCATACAC
>JABUQX010112792.1:22500-27500 GCA_015478945.1 Trachelipus rathkii | reverse complement strand
AGCGAGAATAGAATCGGAAAGATTAAGACGAGAGGCAATTCTAGAAGTGAAAAAAGGAGCAGAATTGAGATGAGTTGAAAAATAAAGGGTCAAGTCATCGCATATGAGTGCGATAGAGTTAGATGTGCGGGACGAGAAGTTCATTAATGAAAAGCAAGAATAAAGTAGGAGATAAGACAGAACCCTGAGAAACACCACTATTGACAGAAAAAGAAGAGGTCGCCCCATCAACAACTGCAGCCGATATTGAGTGATTTGAAAGAAAGCTAGACATAAATAAGAATGAGAAGAAGGAAATCCAAAGGAGGGGAGCTTGGAGAGCAGTGACGCGTGTCATACCCGGTCAAATGCTTTGGATAGGTCAAGCGCCACCACGCATGTCTCCCCGTAGTTCCTAAGGGCGGAAAACCATAAATCTGTTACATAGGAAAGTATATCACCAGTAGACCTCTAACGCTGAAAGCTGTACTTGCGATCGGAAAGAAGGGAATGAGACTCCAGATGGTCTAAGAATCGAAAGTTGAGAAGGATTTCATTTACACAAGCATCAGAGAATGATTTTAATCTAATTTTATGGTTAATAATTTCATTTATCAAATATTTTTTTTCATACTTTGTTTAACGGAAGCAACTTAGCAAAAAGCAGAATAACTACGGGGAATTTCTATTTTAGTAAAGTATCATTAACATCCTAAAGACTATAATTTTCTTATTTAGGCTGGAAAAAATAAAATCAAAATTAAATTTAGAATATATTGAAATGAATGATTTTATGTTAATATAATAGAAAGATAGAAAAGAATTATTACTTCCATTAAAAGTGTAAAAGAAAAACATTAACAAAGCCACTAATTTCTACTAGTTAGGGCATGTGCGCTACATAAAATGTAAAGCTGTATATAAATTTTCTTCTTCTTCTTCTTCTTCTTCTTCTTCTTTTTCCTTGTCACATTTCTTTTGTTTTCTTCTCTTCCATTCCGATTTTATTGATTCAGATGGCGGCATACGATTACAAAAATATTATGCTGATGAATACACACAGTATTTGTTTTTTGTATCCCTTTGAAAGCATATCTCAGAGTTAGTTAATGTAAGCTTTCCATCTGGTATTATAGGATACTTAATTCGATTGCTTGAATATTTCATCAACATCTTCACTAAGCACAGAATCATATAAAAGTATTCATAGCTGATGCGAAAAGATTCTCTAAACATTTAATTATCTGTTATCAAATGTATGTGCATAAGCGTATAGAAAGTGTTCGTTGCAATAGCGATAACATTACGATAGTGGTGAATTCAGTTCAATAGAAAGATAGAGATTGGAGAGAAGGTCAGTAAGACATTTGCGTTTCACATTTCATAAAGCAAAATCCATTTGACTCAGCACTTTCAATAAAATTTGAATGAGTGGACATAACCCAGATTTAGGTCTCATTCTTCATGGGAAACGCGAACAGCTGAGTCTAAGAAGACTTAACATCGTAGAAGCTGGTTTATTGCGTGAAAAATGTGATCTTTTTAAGAAAGATTTTGATAAAAGCAATGAAGAATATTTAAAGCAGACGAAGCCTTTGAAGTCAGAAATTTCGAAGCATGAGATATTGAATGAAAATATATTTGAAATATTTTTCTGATCCATATCAAAATAAGAGTATTGAGAGGTCAACTGCCTCAAGGATACTCTCATAGCATCAGTATTTGCAGTTTTACAGATTGTTTTTTGAAATAAAAAGAGAATTAGGAAAAGAAAAAACTTAACGGACATAGCTTAAAAAGTTAAGAATAATTATGTTCCTTTGTTCGGCAAATATTGCATGGGTGCATACAAATAGCAGGAAGCAAATATTAAAACCAAATAGTTTAATTAAAACACGATACAAACTTGGAGTTGCAAGTTTTAATTAGGAAACATAAAATTTATCGTTAAGACCAAATGTGAGGCTTCTCATTGCTTGTATAATACAAAATAAAAAAAAACAAACCTTTTGAAGAAATTACGTTGGTAGTTATTAATAAGTCATTGTGAGATTGAAATTGAAGAATAACGGTCCAATTGTCTAAAATTCAAACAGAGGCAATGGTTCGAAGAGTTCATTTTTAACAGAAGGTAAGTCAATGCCGCAGCAATGAACTGGGAGTTCAGTTCAGGTTGCGGGAATTTTTTTCTTCTGCACAGCTACTCCAGTTATATAAGGGCCTTATTCTCCCTGTTTGGTAACTTGTACCATCGGGGTGTGGGGGCTCCGGCTCGACCTCTATGGATAGAGTGAGTCTAAAGCATTAAGAGACTTATATTAACTTGTCCCCTACTTTTCTAAACTCTCTTGACCCTCTATCTCTGCACGTGACGTTGGCGCACTATCTTCTTCATCTATAGGTACTACTAACGGTAGATGGCTCAGAGGAGTTGGCCACTCGCATTCTACCTCCATTGCGTCTCCCTCGCAATACAAGGGGTGCCATGCTCTCGCATGAATTTTGCGTGAGCATTAAAAATCCCAGACTCGTTCGTTGTGGTGCCTCCTTCTTTCCAGCCACTTCTGATCTGTGGAACTCCTTGCCATCTTCTTCCTCTCTTTAAAACCCACGTCTGCGCGCACCTGAGAGATTTGCGTTAGGGTTGGGCTTGGGTGGGCTTTCCGGTATTTTATTTCCTGCCCCCTCCTTGAAAAGGGCCCAGCCCGTGAGTGGTGGTAATCTGTATAAAAAAAAAATACAATTAAACCAAAATTCATGTATTTTATTAATATATTTGTTAAAATTCGAAATCAACTCCTAAATGACAAGTAAACTTACATCTGTCATAAGGTATATGTCTTTTGAAATATACCTTTTCTGTCGAAATAATAACGATTTTAAAGAAAAAAAAGGAAGTACAACCGAAAATTTAACAAGCATACAGAAACAGCGTGTCAAAAAACATCTACAAGAAATCGTAGAATTATCATGTGGATGATTGAAAAGAAAGAAAAACATATAGAAGATGAAAAGAAAGTAGAAGATATTCAGAAGGACAAAAGAATTTAATACTATATGATGATGGATTGGAAATTAAAAGAACTTCTGGAGTGTTTGTTTATCTTTAAGACAATCAAGGTCACGAGTAGAGAGCAGTACTAAGCTGTTCAAGGTTTTTATAAATAAAGAAGTATTTATCCAATTTACCAAGAGTACCTTAAAAAAAGCTTTTATGCTCTGATCAACAATGTAAGCGGTTAGCTAAGGCCTCAGCCAAAGACAGAGACCTTGCTTGCTTACCCTTCTTTCGGATAAGAAACCCATGACTTTAATCAATAGATTAATTGATCGGGAATGGGAAGGGAGGGGGTTAGGAGTGAGGCAATTGCTTCGTGTTATGATGTAGAGCTAAGTTAGGTTAGGCTTTGCGGTGTAACGTTAGGCTAGTTTGCATTAATAAATTAATATTAAAGCGGTCGGGAAGTTAATTTGCCCTGAAACTATTATTTTTAGGGCAAATCTTCCTATGGAAAGTTTTCAAGATAAGTAAATATCTTTTTAAAATAAAAAAAAATAAAAAATCTTAAAAAATATATATATATATATATATATATATATATATATATATATATATATATATATATATATATATATATATATATATATATATATATATATATATATATATATATATATATATATGTGTGTGTGTGTGTGTGTGTGTGTGTGCATATACATAATTATAAAATAAAAACTTAGCAACATGAGAGGAACTGTAAAATAAAACTTAACAACCCTAATGTGTATGATAGAATTTAAATGACTGTCTACATTTTCGTACTCCTTATCTGTGCATACGCCAAATAACACTAGGCTTACACCCAAGTGCAGAGTCAATTTATTATTATTCTCTGTCTGTAATCATTCTCACTTATGTCTAGTTGGTATGTCTCGATAGTCTAAATATCAAACTCTAAGCTGCTACTGTGTGAACCTTGAATGAAAATACCAATAGATGATTAAGATCACTAAGAAAAACCTCTCGAAAATGAAAATAATATATATGCTCGTACAGAAGAAACACTAAAATCCGATGCTGAATGTTCGAAGAATGCCGGTTAACTAAGACTTTCTACAATCCCCGCATTTCCATGTAAACCTACATAGATGCCTATTGTCGCAACATATATAGTTGCATAGTGTCGCTTGAAACTGTAAGGTTTTAAGACTATAAAATAAGTCGAAATATATATTTAAGAGTGGCGTAGACGACATATTTTGCTGCATCATTATTTAGTTATAATCTAACATTTAAATTTTCCATATGTGCTTATTGATTCTGTGATATCAAGGTGTGTTATAACAGTTATAATAATAATAATAATAATAATAATAATAATAATAATAATAATAATAAAATAATAATAATAATAATAATAATAATAATAATAATAATAATAATAATAATAATAATAATAATAATAATAATAATAATAATAATAATAATAATAATAATAATAATAATAATAATAATAATAATAATAATAATAATAATAATAATAATAATAATAATAATAATAATAATAATAATCAAAATCAAAATCAAAAAATATTTATTCAAGATAACAGTTACAATTTTCATCCTTTAATAGAGATGCACATAATTTTATAATATTACAATTTCAATAAGCCAATAAATTAGGATGCAATTTCCCTCCTATCTGAAATGGGTCTACTAATTGCAACACAGTGTTGTGTCCTTTGAGCCCCGAATACAATACATTCATTTCTTATATTTTATCATTGTTAATTAAGTTATGAATTTTGAGCTTCAACATACACTGATGACTCTCCTTCAATAGTAATTTTAATGTTTTAAATTTACAATAATAATAATGGTAATAACATAATGATATTAATACCTAGTGACTATCTCCGATCAGTGTAGTAGCTATGAGTTTTTTCATACCTCAAAAAATTATTTACAAAATCATAAAATAATAATAAACAGTTAATAAGAAAAATAATAAATGATAATA
>JABUQX010112792.1:12500-20000 GCA_015478945.1 Trachelipus rathkii | reverse complement strand
GTTAAGTTTATACAAAATGGGTTTTGATATATAACTTTAATTGATTAATTAATGGATCACGGAGGAGGTGGATGGAATGTGGGTGTGGTTGAATAAAGTTTGACTTATTCATCTATTGATTAATTGATATTTTTATGTTATAGACATGAAAAGAGTAAAAATATTAGCAAAAACATAATATGTTTTAATTAATTTTATGCAATGATTATCCAAATAATATATTTTTATGCTACGTTATGCAAATAATAAAATTTTAATATAATTCTAATCCCTTAATGAATGTATCAAGGACCTGAAATGGGTGGTGTTGGTTAGAGCTTGATATACTGATTAATTGATATTTTTAATACAAATAAAAAAAAAACTTGGCAAAAACCAAAATGTTTTTCATTTTTTTATGTTATGTTTCTAGAAAGAATATATTTTTATGTTATGTTTATGCAAAATGTAATTTCAAATATGATTTGAAACAAAAAGCAGTAAAGTAGTAGCGCAAACACCTCATCTCAACACCCTTCCCATCCGTTCATGCGCTATTGCTTTACTGCTTTAATGTCGATAATGTACAAATTTTTAGCACAAAATATTTTTTGTTTTTGTAGAAACATAAAATGGTTTATAAATAAATAAATTTTAAAAATAAATAAATAAAAATAGAACAAAAAATAAATGTAAACTTATAGTATATAAGTTACTAACTTTAAGCAAAATATAAAGGTAAATGAAAACTTAACGGACAAAATATAAATGTTTCATCATTCAAAAGAAATATAATAGTTTATGTTTACAAAATAAAATGAGATTTGATTATTGAAAGTGAAAATATAAATTACCAGCATGACAGATGAATACGAGTTACTTACTGTGGGCATGTTTGAGCCGAAATAGTCATGTTCACAGTAAGAGATTCAATCATGTGAATAGCATTAGGTAACGATAGTTTAGATGTGGTTATGAAAATAAACTGCTGGAGAAGTTAAGCAAAGCTAGTTGTGTTAATCAATATGTTTGGAGAGAGAGAGAGAGAGAGAGAGAGAGAGAGAGAGAGAGAGAGAGAGAGAGAGAGAGAGAGAGAAAGTGACCAAATGGTTAATAAGTTCTTTATGCCAAAATTCACATATATTGCTCAATATACGTTTGCTATAGTGATCGCCTACGCAACTGTTAATTAATAGCTGAGTTCACCAATAAAATTTCATTTCAAAGGTAGAACCCCATTTTAGGGTTCGGTCCTGCATCGTATTGGGACCTTACCGTTTCTCATTCCCACGGAAACACCATTCGCCATCGTTCTTCTCTCAACGTCTGTTAAGTATTCTATATGGTTCTCCTTTTTTCTATTTTTTTTTTCTGAGATCCCATTCAGGGGTACACAGATACCATTAGGAACTTGAAGCTATTGAATTTGAGTTTATGGGTTCGTAAACAATAGAAACATATCTCATTTGACTTATTACATGTTTGTTGCTAGATTTCAACTCTGTTCCGGCTTCGGCTCCGGCTCCGGTTTGTTGCTTCGCTTTATGAACCTTTTCTGTCTCTGACTTCTTCTGTTTCTTTTTTTATCCTTCCACAATCTTTTGCAATCCATATGGTTTGATGTAACATAACTTGTGCAAGTCAAAAGTAAGATTTGATTCAGGAACCTCACTACTCTCTTTCAGCTCCCACTCCTTTCCATTTTGACTCAGCTCAACAGATCTTTAGTTATAAATGAAAATACCTCTGACATGAATATTTTACATGGAATGATTACATTGAATATTCCAATGCTCAATAAACGATCTTTTTTTTTAAATTTGAAATTATTTTCTAATTACGATTATGCAAAATATTTGTTCAAATATGACTAAAAGCAGTAAAGCAATAACGCATGGCCGGAAGGAAGGAAGTTATGGTTGGAATCTTTGCAGTACTACTCTACTGCTTTACTGTTTTACTTCTTTAAGGTAAATAAAGTATATATTCTTAATAAAATATTGATAAAAAAATTAATTAAGACATTTTAATTACGTAAACTCTTTTCTATAAATAGTATATTTTTAAAATAAATAAAAACTTTAAACAAAATAAAAAATGTTTCAGCTTAAAAGAAAGTGATGTACTCAAATTTTAATAGTTAATGCCTCAACAATTTCGAAAACTAGTAATATATATGCGATATTTTATACAATGAGGTTATTTTCACGTAAAGTTTATACAGCATGTTTGTTCAAATATGACTTAAAAGCAGTAAACAATAACGCATTGGCCGGAAGAAGGAAGTTATGGTTGGAATATTTGCCAGGTACTACTCTACTGCTTTACTGTTTTACTTCTTTAAGGTAAATAAAGTATATATTCTTAATAAAATATTAATAAAAAAATTAATTAAGACATTTTAATTAAGTAAACTCTTCTATAAATAGTATATTTTTAAAATAAATAAAAACTTTAAACAAAATAAAAAATGTTTCAGCTTAAAAGAAAGTGATGTACTCAAATTTTAATAGTTAATGCTCAAAATTTCGAAAACTGGTTATAAGGAAAGAAATAAAAATATAATTGTGCATTTTTGAAATAAAAATTGAGTATACAAAATATTAAAATCATAGTTTACAGGAAAATATATTTATTTATCAAAAGTGTACGGAAAAGCATAGAAAACGGAATACATTGTAATACGTTTTAGAAAAACGTTACAACTAGAATTCAGTGCTTGTATATTTACGCATTCGCTTGCAAATATTGCGCATTCTGAAGCACGCATCAATTTCCTGTCGGTTTCGCTTCGGTTGGCATGTTAGGTATGAAATGAATTGATAAAAGAGGAATGAACGCATTAGGGAGTTGTGTAGTGTGAAGAAAGGAGTAAATGAGAGAATGAAGGAAAGTACATTGGAATGCTTTGGTCGTATGGAAAGGATGGATGATAGTAGGTTGGTTAAGCTGGTATATAGTGGTATGTTTGCTGGGAATCGACCGGCTGCGAGACCGAAGAAAAAGTGGATTGAGTCAGTAAAGGAATATCTGAAGGAGAAGAGTGCAAGCTTGGAGAGAGGTGAGAAGAAAGGTGCATAGTAGAAGTGAATAGCTGGGTTTTGTGAGGGAGTATGGCTGTGGCCTACCTGGGTCAATAAATGAACCCTACATTGACGAGATACCATAGTGAGGGTCTGTCACAGTCCCATGAAGCCCTAGGGTGGATTTTTCTGATTGTAGTGAATTTTCACTTAAGGGCATAATGGGAGCGGTAAGGCTGGGCTTTCTTTTCGACTAGCATCATATTCTTCTCCTACTTTTCTGTTTCCAGTGCATGTGACGCACCTTACCCCCAGTCTTGAGAAATAAAGTGGGTGATGATGATGATGATGATAAATACATGCATGGGCGACGTTAGGGCAAAAATTTACTGGGTCAAATTATATATATATATATATATATATATATTATATATATATAATATTATAAATATTATATATATATATATATATATATATATATAATATATATAATATATATATATATATAATATAAATTATATATATATATATTTAATTATATATTTTATATATTTAAATGTACTATGTATACAGATCTGTCTATTATATATATCTATATATAATATATATATATATATTATATAATATAGTATAATATATATATATATTATATTTAGTGATGAAGACGAAAAGCGTCATTCGTCATCGACAAAATCGGCCTATATTTCTTCAATCGTTAGATTGTAAATTTTGTGCCATAAGACGAGGAAATATTACACCAGAAACTGAAAATAGATTATGTTTCTCTGCCATTAAATTAAGCAGTTCTAAATTTAAAGTACTAGAATTTGCCATTGTCTCCATTGTTCTCACATTATTAATTTTTTTTAAAGTCAATGTTTTGAAGATACTTACTATATATTAAAATTACATAAAATATTAAGTTGAAATATAAATAACATGAATGATTTTAATATTAATAAATCATTGTTACACTGGCTCTACAAAAAAAAAAAAAAAAAAAAAAAAAAAGACATTCTTTTTCTGCATGGACTTATTCAGCTGTTTGTAATATAATTGGGTGCTGATTCCAAATCTGATCTCAGATTTGCTCTATCACATCTCATTTCTATGCAATCGGCAAACACTATTTTCATAGATTTTACCTGAAATTAACACTTTGTCACTGATGATTGCAAGTTGCTGCGAGTCAGTGACTGCTTTAGTGATAAAAGATGGTGTTGTATTTGGACAATAGTGTGTTTATTAATATCATTTTATGTACATTTCACGATTTATTACATTATTACATATTACAATTATTTTAAGTACATAAGACAATTTATGTTAATATATATTCATTGCAGGTTAGATGAAATCAACACCAAATGTACAACATACCAAGAAGAGATTGCCGTAATGACACAGGTATCTTCTACTACATCTGTGGAGCTTTCACTTTGCAGATCAACAGGCGCAACTAGTAATACCTTTGCAGGAAGGGTGTTCTTGCCTAACTTTAAAGTAGGACTGGGAGACCAAGACAAATATTGGGCTCCTCCCAAAGTGTGCAAAACGTGTGTTGAAACATTGCAATCATGGTCTAGTAGAAAGAATGCTGAGCTGAGATTTAGTGTTCCAATGGTTTGTAGATAACCAGCCAACCATTTGGATGACTGCTACTTCTGACTCATCAATGTAAAAAGTTTCAGTAAGACAAACAAACACTACTTACAAAACCCAAATATCCCATCTGCCAGACGACCAGTTGAACACTCTGAGGAAAACCTGTGCCTGTATTTACTGAGCTACAGGAGATTAATGTTGAAATATCAGTTTACCTTCTTCTACAGATGACGCGGATGATTCTCTGTCCGAATATACGCCATCTTTTGCAGAATCTGATGCAAAGCTATGTTTAGTCAACCTGAATTGAATGATCTGGTAAGAGATTTGTATTTGCCAAAGTAGTCTGCTGAATTATTGACTTTCAGGCTGAAAGAGAAAGTAATCCTCAGACCTGGCACTAGTGTCTCCTTTTATCGTAACAGAGAAGCAGTTCTGCGAAAGTACTTACATTCAGATGGTCAACTTGTTTATTAAAATGATGTTGAAGAGATTCTTTTCAATAAGGGTCTGCTAGCATATGATTCAAGTAAATGGAGACTTTTTATTGACAGATGTAAAAGAAGTTTGAATGGTGTGTTACTGCACAACAGAAAAAAATATGATTCAATCCCAATAGGACACTGTAGAAATAAAAGAGAGTATCCAACATCAAGATAATTCTTGATAGATTTGCCAATACCATCTTTATGGATGGTTAATTGTTTGGATTTGAAAATGAATTAATCTTTGCTTAGGGCAGCAAAGGAAGTTACACTTAAATACCTTTGTTCTGTTGCTACTGGACAGTAGGGGGCTTAATAAATCACTGGGTGACAAAGACTGCGCTACCAAAATCAGTTGACACCTGGTGGCAAGTACTTCAAGAATGAACCTCTGGTTTGATAGGAATAAAATTGTATTTCCCCAATTGCACATAAAACTTGGGATAATGAAGCAATTAGTCAAAGCTCTTGATCACACTGGAGACTGCTTCAGCTATATTTTTTCCAAGGCTTTTCAAGTCTCACTGGGGAGAAGAAAAAGGAAGGATATTGATGGCCCTCAATAAGAAAACTCATCAGTGATCCACACTTTGTTAACAACAAACAACAATTGACTGCGGCAGAGGCTTAGAGCTTGGAATGCATTCTCTGATGTGGTGCGGAATTTTCTTGGGAACAGGAAAGCACTTGGATGTAGAATGAGCATCAAAGTTCACTACTTACATAGTCACTGGAACGACTTTCAAAGAACTTGGGTCACGTGAGCGAAGAGCAAGGTGAACGCTTTCATCAACACATTAAAGTTATGAAGACGTTACCAAGGCCGAGTGACACCACATGATGCAGATTACATGCTGAGCTTTGATGAACATTCAACAAGCCTGTAAATCGAGATCTCAAAGAAAGAGGTCGTTATGCAAATATTGTCAAATATTACATTTTTGTACATATCTTTCTTTAATTTTACATATTAATTCTAAAATGGTAATTAGCATTCACTCACAATTTAATATGCATACACAATCACAATTTGTGCATTGACGGATAATTAAAGTATTTTTCATTATATGCATATTGTCCTTACCTTACTTACTGTAGTCTGTTCAGATATTCATTAAAATCATCATACATTGCCTGTTAATTTGAAAGTGCAATATGTATATTAGCAAAACTTATGGTGATAGACCAAAAACGATGAACAAATTTGGAAGTCAGTACCCCAGATTTACCTTAAAATCTTTTGAAAACCTGTTACCAGAAAAATTTGTGACCAGTGTTATTAATAAGAGAAATATTATTATTGTTTATATATTATTATTATTATTATTATTATTATTATTTTTAATTATTATTATTATTATTATTATTATTATTATTATTATTATTATTATTATTATTATTATTATTATTATTTATTATATTATTTTAATATTATTATTATCATTATTATTTTATTATAATATTATTATTAATTATTATGTTAATATTATTTATTATTTATTATTATTATTATTATTATATATTATTATAGTATTATTTATTATTATTATTATTATTATTATTATTATTATATTATTCATAGAAATTAGAAAAAAACCAAGATGTGAATGCAATAACAGAAAACTTTCTCAGTATTAATGCCGTTTTAATAATTTACACTTTAATAAGAATGAAATAAACACAATTTAATTCTTCTTTATTATAATTTGTTAAATTTTTAAAATATACTTTTCAATTAATCGTCATCATCATCGTCATCTTCGTCATCATCATCGTCATCGTCATCGTCAAAAATTCTTAATCTTTCCTAAATCACTAATATATATATATATATATATATATATATATATATATATATATATATATATATATATTTTTTATTATATTTTTATATAAATAATGTAAAATAATTATATATATATATATAATATATACAGTACTATATATATATATATAATATAATATATAATATATATATATTTATATATATAATATAATATATATATATATATAATATAATATATATATATATATATATATAATATATATTATATATATATATATATATAGTGTATTAAAATTTTTTAATAATAAAAATATTAAAAAAAAAAAATTTGAATAATAAAAAAATCTTTTCTTATTAAATAGTGTTTCCTTTTTAGCTTGAAAATAAGAATTTAATATTTCTTGTTTCTTTCCCAAAATTGATTATCATATCCTCAATCAATTGATGTTCTTGACGTGAAACTTTTCCCCCGTGAATGCTTAGTATACATAGCCAATTTAATCTTTTCGTTGAAAATAGTGACTTTAGCCACGTAAGCCATCGTCGTAAGGTACTACAACGACCTTTCAAAATGTACAGGTAGTTGGTGGAAATGTGAGAAGTTACAGTACTTATAGCTTGT
>JABUQX010112792.1:0-2500 GCA_015478945.1 Trachelipus rathkii | reverse complement strand
TAAGAAGCTCTATTTCGTTCAAGTTTTAGGAGAATCCATGAAAGCCCTCGACGCAATGCAATGAGTCGATGTAATAGTGCTACGTATCAGCTCGGTAGCTATGTATATATATATATAATATATATATATAATAATATATATATATATATAAATATATATATATATATATATTATATATATATATATATAATATATATATATATATATCTAATCAATTCGTGAAAACCAAATATATATATAAATATATACTATATATATTATATATATATATATATATATATATATATATATATATATAATATAATATATATATATATATATATATAAATATATATATATATATATATATATATATATATATATATATTGGGGTTTTACACAGAATCGATTTAGATATTGCCTAGTTATTATAGCAATAATATAATTAATTAAAGTTATAGAGAGGATAATAGCCATCAGTCTATAAAAATCATTTAAATGTATTTATTATTATATGGTACCATTAAGGAAGTTGAGATTGGTTTTATTTTCATAATATTAAAAACATTAATCTATTTTACGAAACAAATAAATAATTTTATAAACTTAAAATAAAAGATTATATATTTTCTTTATTATAACGAATATGAAGTCTTAATAAGTAAAACAATACTTTTCACCATTTTTTCAAAAAAGTGCGGACCAAAAGAGCGGAAACTTTTTTTGATCCGCACGCGCAAGTCCGCTAATTTCCTGACGACTTCGTCCGCACCTCCGCTAGTCCGCACCTATTCTGGTAGTCCGCTCGGAATAGCGGACTAGCGGACTAAAGAGCGGAAGTGCCACTCTTGATATATATATATATTAATATATAATATATATATATATATATATATAATATATATATATTATATATTATATATATATATATATATATATATATAGTATATATATATATATATATATTATATTACATCTTCCTCCTATCCCCAGGTTGGGGTGAGGTGCGTATCATACACAGGAACATAAAAGTAGTAAAAGAACATAACCCCTTTAGCGTCCCCTTTACACCAAAGTGAGAACTCGTCGCAGTCAGAAAAATCCGCCCTAGAGGTTTCACATGACTGCGACGGACTATCACTGTGGTATCTCGTTAATGTGGAGTCCATCCCTTGGGCTAAGCCCACAACCATACCCCCTCATAAAACCGCGCATTCACTCCTCTCATTACACCTTTTTTCCGCCTTCTGCCAACTCATTTCTCTGCTTCAGACATTCCTTTACTGACTGAATTCACTTTTTCTTCGGTCTCCCAGCCGTTCGACTCACAGCACACTCACCACTATACATCCGCTTAACCAAACGACTATCATCTATCTTTTACATATGAACAAACCATCTAAATGCACTCTCCTTTATTCTTTCATTCACTCCTTTCTTCACACCACACAACTCCTTAATTCGTTCATTCCTCATTTTATCATTTCTTTTCACACTTGACACGCACTAAGATTGTCCATGTACATACATTACACCTTGGATCTATACCTCTAATTCCTGACCATAATTTCACTACTATACATTAACACAGCCAACAACATACCCTCATGTAAAACTCTAGCGCACTCAAAACGTAGTCCCTTCACATCCACCAAGAATTTAACTGCACCAGCCATATTCCTTCCACTCACAACTTTCTTACTACATTCTGCATCATCCGTTTCCTTTACATCCAACATATATCCTAAAAAATTTAAACTTCGGGATACTTGTTCCAGTTGTTAACCATCTAAAATGGACTATGACACGCTGACTCTCTCGTTAATTACATAACCTTATTCTTATCTACATTTACTTTCAAACCCATCCACCCTGCAAATTCCTCTAAAAATTCTCTCAAACTCTCTTCAGATTCACAACAAAAACCAAATCATCCGCATACAATAAGCAGGGCACTCTCCACTCTCATCTATTCTCCATCATTCTAACACCTTCCCTTGCCACTCCCACCTCTAATTCTTTCATAACCCTATCCATATGCAAATTAAATAACCAAGGAGACATTCTTACACACACTTCACTATCGCAATACATATTTTTGATTCTATTTAGAAGCCTACCACCAACACCATATATCACTAATACCTGCCACAGAGCTTTCCTATTAATTCTGTCATTCACTTGTTGCAAGTCCATAAAACCTGAATAAAACTTATTATTCTTTTTCTCTCATTTTCTCAGTCATTTGTTTCAATATCAAAATTTGATCCATACATCCTCTACCACTTAAAAATGCACCTTGTTCTTCACCAATCAGTCCTTCAGCCACTCATATAAACTATATATATATATATATATATAATATATATATATATAGTATATTATATATAGTTATATAAATATATATATATATATATATATATATATATATATTATATATATATGTATATAATATATATAATATATATATATATATATAATATATATATATAATATATATATTATAGTATAATCTCTTCTT